>CAXKVX010003643.1:0-18331 GCA_964058865.1 Eleocharis quinqueflora | reverse complement strand
CCAAATGCCCACTTTTCATTATTGGTGCCAAATATAGTATCAAAGACAACTACATCTCCAAACTGGACATACGCCGCAATCATCTTTGCATCAGTCCAAACGACATTAGCAATTTTTGTTCTTCGATGTTATCATCAAAATGTTTGAAAGACGAATTTTTCACATGCTTTGCGAAATACTTTGTCATAGCAACGACTGGCCCATGTTTCATTGCTTGCTTTCGCATATTCCTCAAGCAATTATTATGAACTACCCTTGTGTAATCAATGCCTATAATTCCACCGTTTTGCCTACTATATAGATCATGTACCTCTTTTGGCCGAATTCCGAACATCGACTATATGAATGTCAATGCACACTACTTCATGCAATTTACGTTGGCTAGGTATTAGATAACAAGCTTTGATATTCAGGCTTTTGGAGGGTGATTGTGTTCAGAAACAAAATCCACGACTTTGTATTTTTTTGGATCTTCTATCAAATTTTATTTGTAAACGAGCTTGACAATCGGTCCACGGCTTCGCTCGAGGATTCTTCGTCAAATCATCTTGTTTATCTTCTCCTCGTGTACCTTCGCAACATCACACAAAAAAGCTTCGAAGTACTTATATCATTTTTTTACTCTTAGAACCAAATCTTTTTCTTCCTCCAAAATTTTTTCTTCCACCATAATAACTTCATTCCAATCATGCTTCATCCACTTTTCGAAATTTCATATCCAAATGAGGTACATAATATTATCGTTGTTCTTCCGTGTCTTCATAAACAATAAAAAATAAATAGTAATTAGTAAATAACAAAATACCAAAACTTAATTACCAAATCTGCATACAGAGAATTGAGAGCGGGTCTCGCACTTGCTGAGCATGCTGGTATATTTCTACCAGCAACAAAAACATACCACCTTGGTACGGAACATTTCAAAGAAACTTTTTGTTTACTCATGTTGTAGTTTTCATGCTATGTTGCACCAGTGCCGATGCGGGTATCGTATCTGGTAAGATACGGGTGCGGCGATACGGCAATTCTAAAATATCGAGAATACGGATGCGGCCATATATATTAAATTTTAATTGAAAAAATTAATCTAATATTTCATAATATATTTTTTTAGTATAAAATAAATATTTGTTCTTTAATACCAAAGAGTTGTTCTTCTTTGATGCACAATTTTTTTTCTTTTTTTATATCTCTTGACTAAGTATATAGTTTTATTGATAACCATATAAATACAAACACTTGTGTGGTGTAGTGGATGGGAGTTTGGAAGAAAGGAGCACAGCCCCAGGGTTCGAATCTCGGATGGAGCAAATACTTTTGCACAAAAACTTCTTCATGGATCTTCTGTGGCCTAAGTCGAACTGGACAGAATAGAGCAAGCCGCACCCAATCCGTATCTTGACCGAATTGGCTAATTTGACCGATTAAAATAACTCAGTTCGGCACGTGGCGCACCGGGTGCTAACCCGTTCCGCACCGGAGCTGCACCCGCATCCGATACGGGTTCGGCTGCATATCTAAAGCACCAGAGTAACACAGTTTTCATGTATATAATATTGGTCATATATCTGTAACCCATTTTTTTCTATTCAACATAAAATTAAAAAAGAAAAAAAATGTATGCACAGACATGAGATGATTAAATTAAAGAGGACACTTCTCAATTCATGAGTCAGCCACTCTCGTCTCTCGGTCATATCATTATTTGCACCTTTATATTTTTTAAACACTTATATAATTGTCAATTCAAGTCATCTCTTAATTCGGGAAGGAGAGAGCACAAACCTTGCAATAGGAGAGAGGAACGAAGCGGATCGTCGAATGGCTAGAGACAGAGAGTTTTAGGCGGGCAGCTCTCCTTCCCGAATTTTTCTTTTTTCTTTTTATTTTGAAGCTCCCTGCTTTTGAGCCGTTGGACCTCCTCTAAGGACCAAGATTGGAAGTTCTGCTCTCTGCGGAGGAAAATAGTTCTGTGGTGTCCCCAATGCATATGGTACGGAAATTCCTTGCTGAAACTATTCCTTATGTATTTGCTCATTAATGTTCTGTATTTCAACTTCTTTTGTTAATCTTCAGATCTGAGAACGTGCAAAAATGACCTGGACAGCTGTTTTCATGCGGGAGGTATCCTTCATGTGAGCTTGGGGTGTTTTGTATCCTTCCAATTTTAAAAATTTCCACTATTCATAGAAAAAAAAAACGATCAGAATCACTCTAAATATAGCTTCATTGAATCACTCATAATTCATAAAAATGTGCTTAGGTAACTTAACTGATATTCTCAGATATTTTTCTTCATCATATGTTCACTACAACATCTGGAGCACACAATCTTCTTGAATTCCAACTTCATGGTGGACTCTGAAACTTATTTTGTATTTTGTCTCACTCGTAGTACCATTCATTATTCCCAAATCTTTCATTCTACTTTATGCATGGTATGTGAAAATTCCCATATTTTAATTTAGTTCAGCAGAATGAAAGCACTTAGCTAAAAGCCTCTAATGAATTAGCATCAATGATATGATTTTCTGGTCCTTTGTGTCGGTGAAGTTGCACGCATTGGCGCAGGGTAATTGCATTTTTCATAGATTTGGCTGATAATTATTCTCTATATACTGACTGGTACATTACTTTGGTACCAATAATCTCAAACCCAAGCTGTGTACTCCCTACAGGATATTTCTTCTCCTCCAGTTAATAAGCATGCTAGAGTTCATAGCTTGGTGCAACCTTAAATGGATGCCACATCCACAATCTAAGAAATGGTACATATGATTGCTTTTTAATATTAACACCCTCTTGGGACTTTAACAGTACCTTTGCATGTATTAATGAACAAGAATTTTTCAGGAGCAGTGACTTTTTGGGTTAATTTTGTCAACTATCTCCTTCATTGCTTCATATGGTGGTCTCATCATGATGTACTTCTTTTATTCTCCAAATTCAAAATGTATCTTCAATTAATATGTTTACCATTACATGGACTGCTCTCTTAATTAAGGTGATGATGGAGTATCGTTACATCCCAAGGTACTTTTTAAGGGAATTTTATAAAAAACAAAATGAACAATTTTTTTTTATCCAATCTTCTTTCGTGAAATATTTTGCACTACATATATATGTTAATGAAGGGCTTCTATCTTCTGGTGCATGTAATGGGCTTGTACTGTTGTACATTGTTTTTTTTTGCTGGTCTGCAATTCAAAGGTTTAAATTATTTTAAACAAATATTCAAATAGCCGGTTTCAAGTCAGAAAAGGAAGAGGGTTGTGATCAGGGGCGAATCTAGAATTTTCATCAGGGGACAAGATTTATAATATTTATTTTCGGGGGAGGCAAAATGACGCAGATTTTGAAATATACACGGTTATTTTGCAAAAAAATTTGACAAATCGTACAAATACACAAGATTATTTTGTAAATTTTTTTTCTAGGAGGGCACTCGGCATCCGTCCCTGGTTGTGATAGGCTTGCCCCCCCCCCCCCTCTGCATCCGCCCCTAGTTGTGATAGGCTTGCCCCCCCCCTCCCCGGGGTACTCTGCATTCGCCCCTGGTTGTGATAGGCTTGGTGAGCCAACGTAAAAATTCAACTAATCTTATGAAAATGAAATCCAATATGAACTTCATTGCTAGCCTACCCCAACTTGTTTGGGACAAAAGGCTTTGTTGTTGTTGATGATGTAGTTGTTGTTGTATTAAATAATGAGGAGAGATCGGATAACCACAACTCTAAATAATCACAAAGTTAACACAATCATTTTTTTTCATTTTCAAAGTCCAAATTGTTAAGCATGATCTTCACAATAAAATACGCTTTCAGATCAAATTTTACATTTTTTTGGATTTTTTTACTATTTATTAAGATGGATGCATGAATATGTCAAAGTTACAATAATGTGAACCATTGAATTTTGTATCTATTTTAATAAATAGTAAAAAATTTCAAAAAAATGTAAAATTTGATCTGGGAGCGTATTTTATTATGGAGATCATGTTTAACGGTTTGGATCAACAATTTGAACTTTGAAATGAAAAAAATGATTGTGGTAACTTTGTGGTTATTTAGAGTTGTGGTCACCCGATCCCTCCTCTTAAACAATATATGCCATAAAATTTACTATATATCATGTTCTTTTCAGCCAAAAAACTTGTTGAGTTTTCACAAAATTATCTTTCCTATCTATTCTGAAAGTGATTTCTTCTTAATTTATGGTGAGCCCCAGACTGAAAAATGTCAAGCACAATTGAGATCAACCAAACACACATTGATTGGAGTACAGTAGTCGTAAGCAAAGTACTTATTTGTGCACTTTTCATTACATTCTGACGGAACATATTGAAGACATTTTTTTTTGTGACACTCACTTTGTAGGATTTTTAATAGCCATTTTTTCAATTGTCATGGCAACCTTTTCTACTGGAATTGATACGAGATCCTTTCAGGTACTAAGCTTCTATTTAAGATTAACACAAAAGCAGAACTCAACATTCTATTTCTTGTACAATAAAATTCTTCTTTTGTTTTCAGTTAAACAAAGATCCAGTTCAAATAGAAGATGACATACCCTACAATTACAGTGTCTTCCATTTTGTATTTGCCATGGGATCAATGTACTTCGCAATGTTTTTCATTAGCTGGGATATCAGCAATCCTACTAAAGACTAAAAGAGTAAGTGTTCAAAAGCTTAAGCACTAATGTTACTGGTACGACAATCACAGTTAATGTACCAAACTACCAATGACGTGCTTGCTATTGGAATATACTGTCACACGCCAGAAAAGCGATGAAGGCATGATCTAGTTCACTAAACGTAGGAAGATGTGTATTAACTATTATTATGTGTGATTTGGTTTGGAAGATGGAGCATAGATGTGGGGTGGGCAAGCACCTGGGTCAAGATTATTGAGGAATTGATTGCTGCCAGCATCTGTTGTAAGAATTTCTCAACAATTTTAAGGCTATTATCTAGCATGATTACTATAATTGTTGATAGCAATTAATTTGTCAGTTTGTAGTGTGGAAATTATTCTCCTGTTATGTTGAAGAAGATCGGAAGTCATAAGGAATCTGCACAACAAATTCTTTTCTTTTACAGCTATGAAATCTTATGTATTACATTACAAGACATTTTGATAATAGTAATCCATAAAATCCACCATTTTGTTGATGTGTAAGCCCAATTTTGTACTGTTTTCAGATGCAGTCATTCTTCTTTTTGTGAAATAAGGCCACACAATCTATCATTTCAAATTGGTGGAAGCCCCTTTTTTGGTTATTGTTTTAGTGTACTTGTGTTTAGAATCATGTTACATAAAGTCTCAGAATCCCAAATAATGCACTCCTAAAAGACCCAACTCAATCCAGGCCTATTAACTAGATAAACAATAAATGCAACTTCAGAAGTTTGATCACTTTTCTGGGTCCATGTGGCATAAAAGGCCTCGTTGACATGATTTGCAATTTTCCCAAAGAACTATGCTCCGTGTAAATTCCATTTCATTATATATTGAAGTCTTCAGTACTGTTTATAGTTACCAGAAGAACTTTTTTCTGAGATAAAAAAATATGTTAGTTAAAAATAAAATAGATATGAAAGCACTTGGTAGTTGAGGTTAGGCGTACTGCATGCAAGACTACAAAAGAAGCACTAACTAACCCGGCATCTAGATCCAGAATATAGACATTTAGTCAAAGAAAAATAATGTTGAAATAAACAAATTTACATGTTGAATTTCCTGTATGACCTCCTTGAAGTCATGGAGCTCTCACATGCTCATGTGCCATTGTGCTTACAAAACTGTACCAAATTGGAGACATTTCTCTTGTTTCTCGCGTTGACCCCTCGCTTTGTGCATCTATTTCGTGAAACTACGCGTTTGCACTAACAAATTATTCTTTGTTTGTTAATTAAGCATCTTTTGCTTCCTACTTAACCCGTTTTTCCTTCATTTTTTTCTTCTCTTCTCCGTTTCCATCGCTGACAGGTGTTCTGAGATATGTACAGTTGAAGTGTGGGACCCATCAGTGAGTTTAGAATCTCAGATTTAATGATCAGGTACTAACCAGTAACCACATGAGGTCGAAATGCATGCAACCATTGATCATTCATCACGCTGTACTCATCTTTAATTCTTTTGACTGGTCTATGGTTCAGGATTTTTACCTGATAATCGCGTACATAAGTGGCATGAAATGGAAATTCGTGCTTCATCTTGAGCCTTACATCTAATAACAATTCCAAACGTTACATCTAATTGTCACATAAATAAATATTAGGCAATTGGACAGAGTGATTCGGTCATCTAAATTAAATTTTTTTATTCATTGCCTGTGGAGTCATTATATTAGTTGATATCAGATGTCCATTGATTTCAACTCGAGAGGTATGGTACGTGTAGCAACTATGGTTAATTACTAAGTGCATCATAACCAAACTATTTTGCAATTAATTTGCGTCTGTTATTTTGGTTTTACTATTGGTACAGATTTGTTATATATTATTTATTTATTTATTTTATTGAACAATCATATACATCCTCTTACAACTGAGAGCAGCAAGCCAGCAATGGAGCCAAGTGAGCACGGACGGGGGTGGCACTTGTAATATGCTTATAGTAATATATATATATATATATATAGAGAGAGAGAGTATGATTATTGTGAAAACGGCCAAAGTGAAAAAGTTCTATATTTTATAACTTTTTATGGTTAAGATATAAATTTAAGTTGCTCAATAAATTTTTCACAAGTAGGAAAACAAATTTCGTGATTTTTAGAGTTTTGTAACTATTTTTAAATATTATTAAAAAACAATGACCTTTTCAGGGATGTTTTTAAAAAATATTTAAAAAAATAGTTAGAAAGCTCTAAAAATCATGAAATTTGTTTTCCTACAATATTTAGTATCAAGAATTTATTGAGCAACTTAAATTATAAAATATTAAAATTTTGCACTACGGCCGAAGTGCAAACGTTTTCACAATAGTCATACTCTATATATGTATATATATATAGAGGAGAGATCCGTAACCGCCATTCATTTTGTAGGCACTCGCAACCGCTCCATCATACCAAGCGTAAATCGTCGATCCGGACCGTTGAAAACATTCTCCATACTAATGTAGACTTGGAGACCAAATTTTATATTTTTTTGAATATTTTTACTATTTTATCGAAAGAGTTGAAAATTGGATGTTTGTAAATCGTTTGATAAATAAATTTTCAATCCATTCGATAAAATAGTAAAAAATTAAAAAAATGTAAAATTTGGTTTCCAAGTCTATATTAATATGAAAAAAATTTCAACAGTCCGGATCAGTCATTTATATTTGCTACCATGGAGCGGTTGAAAATTTGATGGCTATGGATCCCTCCTCACATATATGTATATGTATAGAGATAGGCTAGGATGCTCCATGGAGCACCAAACCCCTAATGCTCTATACCGTATCTCCAATTTAAAAATTCCAACGATCCGAACCATTGAACATGATCTACATATTGAAATCTACTTGAAAATTGAATTTTACATTTGTTTTGAATTTTTTTTTGGTATTTTTTTAGAGAGGTAGAAAAATTGCAACTTTTGTTGGTCTGGAAATCATTTGATTAGCAACTTTTCTACCTCTTTAAAAAAATAGCAAACAATTTCAAAAAATTGAAAATTCAATCTCCAAATAGATTTCAATATGTAGATCATGTTTAACGGTTCGGATCAATCGTTGAAATTTTCAAATTGAATATAACAGATGTGGAGCACGAGCAATTTGGTGCTCCATGGAGCATCCTAGCATTTCTCTATATGTATATATATGTATATGTATATATATATATGATGCGGTATTTCTGTACAATTATAATATCAAGTTTTAAACCCAAATACCGTTGTGTATCGCAAGTGTACGATTGTCGTTGAAATTAAGTATCGGGTATCGAACACAGGGACAAGTCGATCTCCGAAGAGGTCGGAACGATGTTGGTTCTAAGTAAGTAAAAAAGGTTAGTGAAATGTGTTTGTTTGGTAACTGATTCGTAATATAAAAGAAACTGTAATTAAGCGGTGATTCGTCAGATAATTAAGACCTAATGTTTAGGGTTTGTTGATCCACTTACTCACTTGGTTGAGCGATTATTGGTTCAAGTTACTGATAAATGGGTACGGACAAGCAATGATCGGTACTGAGTTAGTGATTTCTCGATTCGATATCGAGCCTAGCACGATCGTGAACCGATGATTAGTCAAGCTCCGGCTCGTGTTAGGAGTTGTAACGACCCGCAATTTAGGCGTTCCTAGAGTTATTTCGCCTCGGCAATTACGCACTAAGGCGCACAATTTGAGTTTTGGCCTAATTACCCCTAGATCTACTCAAGTTCCTCTCGGACACGAGACTAGCCTAGCGATTTTCCTAGATCGGGATTCGAATCAATGATTTCTCAATCAATCAATTCAAATCCAAACAATTTCAAATTTAAACAAGGGAAATCAAATTTATCAAATAACAATCCACAAAATCATTCACCAAGTTTGCAAGTTTCACGTAAAACCCTAACCCTAGAGAGGTATTTAGCCCCTCATAGTGGCTACAAATACAAGAGAGCGAAATAAAGACATCAAAATGACAAGCTAGAGAAAAGAGTGTTGATAAAACCCTCAACCATGCTCCAATCCAAGTCTTGATCTTCTCTCCATTGCAAAGTAAGCTCTAGATCTCCAAAAACCTTCAAAATTCGCCTAGGAAGAGAGTTTTCTCGGGAAGATGGTCAAATGTCAAGATAGGCAATAATCCTCCTTTGTTTCCTCATTTGAACCCTCAATTTTTTAAAGTGCGCCTAAATATTTGCGTCCGTAAGGATTTCCTTGCGTCCGCAAAGACTTGGCTGGGACTCTCTGGAAGTTGGAGGTGAAGTTCTACGGACGCAAGAATCTCCTTGCGTCTACAAGAAATAAGCTATGGTTCTCTGGAACTCAGGATTAAATCTTTGCGTCCGCAAGGAAATTCTTGCGTCCCCAAGAATTTCGTCTCATCTTCTCTGGAAGCTTAGGTAGAAATATTTGCGTCCGCAAAGATGTGTTGAAGTGCTCTAATTTGTTCGTCTCGAAGTCCCGAGCCCATCTTTAGTGTCTGTTTCTCCTCCGGTCTCTCGTACCTGCATTTAAAATCACAAACAAGAGAATTAATGCGAACTTGCATGCTTTTACACTACTCAAAGTCAAGAAAGCGTGAATGTTGGTCAAGATTCAGTGCCGGATTACGCGTTCTGACGCGTACAAAATAAGGCTGTCAATATATATATATATATGTATATGTATATGTATATATATAATTATGCTACTATGTTTTGCAAAGCGCGGTAAAACGCTCGCTTTGCGATTGTGGATCATTGGATTGCGCTTTGTGATTTGTGCCAACATGATGATCAAAGATCCAATGGTTGCACAATCGCAAAGCGCGCGTTTTGCCTCGCTTTGCAAAGCATAGTAGCACAACTCTGTGTATACACACACACACACACACACACACACACACACAAATATATAAAATCTGCCTACGGTGATATGCATAGTAAGTGAGCATTTGTGCTATGTATTTTTGTTTAATTAACACCAATTTAGTTGCCAATAAATTCTTCATATTATAATCTAGTAGAAAATCAAATTTCATGATTTTTATAATTTTCTAGCTATTGTTTGAATATTTTTTGAAATTTTTTTTGTTTAATATTAAAAAATGACATCTTGAGGCCCTTTTTAAAAATATATTTAAAAAATAGGTAGAAATCTCTAAAAATCACGAAATTTTATTACCTACTAGATTTCAATATGAAAATTTTGTTAGGCAACTTAAATTGGTGTTAATTAAAAAAATACATAGCACGAATGCTCACTAATTATGCATATCACTAACAAAAATAATTATAATAGTGATTCGTCCAGTTCGCATCGATGAGCGTCTCGATCTCTATTTTTAGTCGAGCGTCTAGTCAATTAGATGCATAATAACAAAAATAACATGCATAATAACAAAACACAACATGCAGACTGAACTCGACTGGACCCGTCCTGTTGGGATCGATGACGGATCGATAGATAAGCTCCCTTAATATATTTATTAGAGTACAGCTAGCGTGTTTCTAAGATCAACAAGAAGATTGGTAAGCTTAATTAAAAAAGTAATGAAATTGGCTTCAAGTGACAAGTTCGAGCCGTTGAAATCGATCTACATAACGAGTGATGGATCGACATATCAATTTTTATAATTTGTTTAATCCATTTAATATAAAGTCGAGCGGTCAAAATATTGAAAAATATTTTTCATGCATTCATTTTCTTTTAATTTTGACCACTTATCTTTTATTTTTCATGGATCTACATCACTCGTTATGTAGATCAGTTTCAACGATTTCGATTTGTCAATTGAAGACAAATTCATTATTTTTCAGTTAAGCTCACCAACCTCCTTGTTAAGCTCACGAGCACACTAGTGTTACTCTATGTATTGATATCTTGAAAAATATTACTTAATTAAAAAGTTAAAAGAGTAAATATGCTCTTAATTATTGAGATAGAATGTTCTTAAATTTGAGTCTAAGTTGAAATTTATCCGATCATCCATAAAATCATCAAAATTTTACGATGAAAATTTAGTTTTATTGAAATTTAAATGTCTTTCTAATGGGTCCAAAACTGATAAGCATGATATTTAACAAATAAACAACATATCTACCATTTTTTGTTTTGAAATAATTTTGTCGATTCTTAAGTAACTATTTATAAAAGTTAAATATACGACTACAAATCACTATTACATAAACGGTCTTTAACACTCCCCGTTTTATATATGTTCTGCAAAAAATCCGCTACTAAAACGGCCAGTGACAATTTCAAAATTAAATTTGTACCTTTAATAGCGAACATTTAATGAAGTCAGATATAAAATGTGCATAGGGAGATCAACAGATGTTTTAAAAGCGGAGTTGTTGTAAGGTCGTTATAAAATATGCACCTTCAATAGCGGAGTTGTTGTAAGTCTGCTATAAAAGCCTCAATTTAATAGCGGATCTTAGATTTTATCCGCCATAAAAGGTTTTAAAATCTAACTATAGAACCAGTATGTTATAAAAAACCATTTATATCGAATCCTCCCAAAGACCCGTTATAAAAAGTCTCTCACGAATCACCATTTATTTTCAATCCGACCGTTCGTTATTCTCAATCCAACGCTCCAAATAAACACAGATTTCAACGGATCAAGCCCAAATTTTTCTTCCCACATTTTGCCCTCACTATAAAAGACATGATCTCTCTCTATTATTCATTCTTCTCACAAAATTCTTCTCTCATTTTACTCAAAATGTTATTTTGCTCCTTCAAGCTCACCTTTAAATATTCTTTATTCAATTATTTATATGAATTTTTGCTGTAAATGATAAACTTATGAGCACTTAAAATTTTCTGACTTGATCTGTCTCTTTATTTTTTTGACACCTCATTTAATTGCTTACTATAAAAATAAAATCACGCTGTTGGTATGACTTTTTTTACAAAAAAATGATAAAAAAAGATAAACCAATGAGTGCATCAAAATGACATACTATAGAATATGCAAAAAAAAAAAAATAATTCCAGCAAAAAAGACATATTTGCAAATAATATGATTTTTTAATTATATTTTATAAACAGACCTATCTGCAAAAAACAACTATCAAATCAGTCAATTTGCAATAAATGCATTTCAGGTTGTAGCTGTCACTCCAGCTTCAAATTCCTTTTTTAATTTTTTTATAGTCTTTTGTACCAAATTGTCGGTATGATCCGTTATAAAAAGCTATTATTAATAGCGAACCTAAGAACATGTTCGCTATAAAAATGCACTTTCTATAGCGAGTGTTTGTACTTTTAACGGCTTTCCTATAAGAGTTCTTCTTATTCGCTATTAAAGACTTAATTTGGCCGCTGTTGATTCTTATTTTTGTTGGTGTGAATATTGATTTTTCCATTGCCACGTAGTCAACCGACTTTGAATGATCAGTCGAAGTGTCCATGAGAAACATCACATCTTCCCAACATTAGTGGGCAAATACACACAATCTCTTCTCAAAAAAAAAAATATATATTATATGATCGAATGATAATTCTGACACGTAACAGAAAGGATAATGAAACTAATTATCACTCGTCTAAAGAATAATCCTATTTTCTTTGGTTGTAAAGAAAGAATTAATAATTAGACCAAATTTTGTTTTCATTTTTCGCTCTGAGTGGCGGTGTTATTTACTTATTTATACGAGCTGAAGTCACTAATGGTACATTATTTAGGTAAGATTATTTTATTCAAAGAGAGACCAAGCATTATTGAAAGGAAAATGTTTCGCCGATTCGTGTATCAATCTCGTCATCGATACGTACTGGAGCGTTTAGTTGAGTTCCGACGAAAAATTGTTTTACTTATGATGCATGCTATTTTTGTTATTATGTATGTTGTTTTTGTTATTGTACTTCTAATAGCATGCATAACAGCTCAAATAATGTGCATTATTACTTAATTAATTTGAATTGTGTATGTTAATTGTATTATGCATTTGACAATATGTATAATCAGATTTATATTATGCATGTTAATTATATTAGATAAATGTGTTATTATGCATATTATTCATATTATTGTGCATATTAATTACATGTAAGATTACAAAAAATACATAATAACCAAAATAACATGCATCATAAGTAGAACAATTTTCAAAATGAATGCAACTAAATTTGTCCAGTCTGCATCGTTGAGCGTATCGACCTTTGTTTTTAGTCGAGCGTCCAGTCAATTATATGCATAATAACAAAACAACATACATAATAGCAAAAATAACATGCATCATAACAAAAACATGCAAACTGAACCCATCATGTAGAAATCGATGAGGAATCGATATATCGACTCCCTTTATTCCCTTTATGAAATACAATTCTTTTTCACGCAACCTAATAACGTGTACAATCAAACCAAACTATTTTTGCACTCGAGGAAATGTAAGCGAGAGGGAACCTAGTATTTTTTTTGTTTGTTTGATCGCATCAATAATGAAAGAGATAGGATATATAACATTAACATAGTATGTTAATTTAGATCTTTTATTTGTTTTCCTTTTCAATTATACATTCTATGTTAATTATTAGCTCCATTCTTTTCGGTTAATTTAATATTCTTCATAAGATAACAAAACTCGCATAAATCAGAAAAATGACATGATTTTGTAAGATTAGTTTTTGTTACTTCTAACAGAATTAATTAATGTAATTATTTCAACCCTCAGGCTAATCTATGGAAGCCTCTTAAATGATCCCAAATTTTGTTTGCACAGTTTCCCGAGTAAAAAAATATAGACTGCATATATACTTCTATGAAGAATAATGGTTAAAAATGGTTATGTGTTTTGGGCCTTGGAGATTTTGATATTGTTAGTTGAAATGCTTTTGTTTTTTTATAATAAAAACGGTATGGCGCTCGCCTAATCATTTAAAAAAAAGGAATGATGATTAAACACCGTAAGTAAATTCGTCTTTATTTGTTTATTTATTTATTTTGAAAATGATATTTCTTGTATTACATGAGATGAAATACATGAAATTTCTTCAAAAAAGAAAGGAAAGAAAGAAAGAAAGAAAGAAAGAGAAAATGATGAAAAAGAAGTGAGGAGAAAAACAAGGCTCAGTTGTCGCTACCTAATCCTATTTCTCCAAGGAAGCCTAATCTAATTACCTACTTCTCACGTGCCCGTTTGGTAACCACTTTCATGTTCTATGATTATCAAGTATCCAATGGTGGCAATAAAATAAAATAAAAATATTATCTGCTGGTGGCTGTTAAGGATCTCCCATGTTCGCTTCAAGAAAATCACAGGAGTAGTATATATATATATATATATATATATATATATATATATATATATATTTCTTTGAGGAAGTAGGCAAGACCTACTTAGAATTTTCATTAAAACAAAGAATCTGTTACATTATTTATTTACATTCTTGGAATGGAAATGTTATTATGTAAGTTTACAAAGATGAACTCATTCTAGTAGGCTAGTCCAATTGTGCGCCTCATGACGTATTTCCATGAATATGAGATTCGTTGGCCTTGTCTTTGAAGTGAAGATTCATCGATTTCTTTCTTTTCATATGAACCATGGAGTTGCCAACATCATGAAGTCCCATGCTGCTTATTGGCTTGTCTCCCAGTTGACTCTGTTGGAGAGCCAGAATGTTTTTGTCTTCGGATATTTGAAGCGAAATGTTTGACACCACTTGATTCCATATTCTTACTGAATTTGGGAAACTAATAAAGAGGTGTGTTTGCGTTTCCAGAGATGATGTGCAACATAGAACACAGTTGTAATTTTTAAGGGCCATCACACGTTTTCTCAGAGCGTCCTTGGTAGGTAATTATTATTTGAAAACTATCCTTAGAAATATCTTGGTTTTGAGCGGCGCGTTAATGCCCCATAGGATTTTGTGTTGATGATCCAAAATTCTCGGCTTTATGGAGAAAGCGTTAGCCGTTCTTGAGGAGTATTGTCCAGTGGGGCTCTACCTCCATTTGAGTGATCTATCCTCTTGAAAGTTTGTCGACGTTTTAAACACTTGGAGCATTGAGAACATATCCCGAAGGAAGAAGGAAGGATATTTTTTTATCACTTGTCGATCTATTCTCATTAGAGGGTGGTAGTCTGTAATTGGTTTGAAGAATCTTCGAAAGAGGGGAGTTTGTGCGTTGATATATAGTCCATAACCATTTCAAAAGTAGAAAAAACTTTAGACATTTGAGGTTAAGGACTTCAAGTCCTCCATGTTTTCTAGGCAGACAAATTGTTTGCCATTTTATGAGACAACCCCGTGTACTGGCCTATCATGTCCTTTCCAGAAGAAACGTAGTTTTGTGCGTTCCATGTGTTTAAGTATCCATGCTGGAAGCAGAAATGCTTGCATGTAATGGATCAGTAGGGCATTGATGACCGAATTAATGACTGTTAGTCTTCCTCCTTTTGACAGAATGTTTCCTTTCCATTTACCTAGTTTGGATTGCATAGAATGCAATTAGTAATATAGCGAGTACTGCAGATCCGTGGGGTGCTTATGTGAGTAGAGATTGTACAGAATCGACTACTAGAATTAATAATAGTGGTGATAGTGGGTCTTCTTGGCGAAGGCCTCTCTAATGAAAGAAAATAGGGCCATATATCACGTTTACCCGCACAAAGGAGGAAGAGGAGATGAGAAGGTTGTTGATTCATTGTATCCATTTTTGTGGGAATTCTTTGGTCCTTAATAGATTTCAAATGAAGTCCCAAAAGACTGTGTCAAATGCCTTTTTGAAATTTACTTTGTATAAAATTTTCGGTATCTTAAGTTTTTTTCGTAGTATGAGTGACTCCCTAGATACCAAAAAGGTTTCCATCAAGCTTCGACCTTTCATGAAGGCCGTCTGATTTTCGGAAATGATCCCATGTAATAATGTTTAAGTCTATCAGCAAGTAGTTTTGAGATTATTTTGATGATTATTGTGATTATGATTTCTCTTTTGTCAGTTTGAAGACCACCTTTTTTTTTTCTTCGATGGTGAATTTCTTCTGGAGGTTGTCCATTCCTTCTAGGTGCTCTGTGGTCGCCATGTTATTTTTCAGATTTTGTGTTATTTCTTTTTTACCCATTATGTCTTTGTATTGTTTAGAGAAAGCTAATGTCATTGTTGTTTGGTCCATGATTGTGGTTCATTCGACCTGAAGAGTGTGGATATGGTTTTTGGTGTATCTTTAATTAGTGGCGACCATTTGGAAGTACTTTAAGTTGTTATCTCCCAATTTGAACCAACGTATGGAGGAGCGTTGTTGTCATTTTTGGTGTAGAAAACGACCTCTTTTATCGCTCTCGACAATTATATATTTTCAATTGATAGTTCATTCCAATTGACAAATAATACATTTAAAAGCAATAAAATAATAGTGAGGCACTAAATGATAAAATGCTATGGCTCACTATATTTTAAAAATTCTTCAAACTTATTTATTAGGAATTATGAACTTTTTGTTTGTGTAGTTATCTAGTTATTATGTTATCATTTTTGTTATTCAGTATAGCTTTAAAAAAGTTTGTAATATATTGTGTGGAGTTCTTCATTTATTGATCGTTTTGATAGCTAGCGTTCGAGAAAGCTTCATAACTCACAATTAATATCAGAGGTTTTATATTATTATTGTTTGAGCTATATCAGTTTCGATACACACTTTTTTTAAAATAAGCAGGGAGCGCCTGCCACTTTTATTTTCATAGAAAAAAAGAAGAACAAAAACTGAAACAACACAAATCATCTTCTCATGCATACTATCTAAAGCCTTACTCTATTTTATATCTATAGAGCGTAAATTCTAAAACCCAACGCACTTGCAAAAATATTAAACTCCCCTAACAACACAACAATCTCTAAGTAATCTAATCACAATTATCAAACTAGGAGTATCCCCCTGGTTCCTAAACATCATCTTCACACACTTCAGAAAATTCATCTAGATGATAGACCTTTGGGTGTCGACATTCCGCACAATCACCAGCAAAGTGTCTTATGCTTCTAACAACCACCGTCTCCGCTGCTTAGCTAGCCTTTGCACCCGCCTTAAGTGTAATTTGTCCCAAGAACGCTCAACTATATATGTGCCTCGCGATCCCCAAATCAACTCTTGACCAGAGCTGAGCCGAGCCTCGCATACTTCCACTAGCTAATCACTAGTCACACTCAACCTTTCCCATCAAAAGTGAAAACTCTCGATCATCCAAGAGGGTCATAGTTAATTCCCCGTTCACCAACATCTCATATATCTCAGACAATCTGTACCGTCAACAAACTAGCCTGAATCGATGAGCCCTATATGAAAACCATATATACCTCAAAGGCTCATCACAATCTATCACCCCTAATCCTTTCACTGCCAGAGCCCCTTTAAATGTCGCTCTTCAACTCAGAGTGCCATCAATAATGCACAAATCACCTGATCTCTAGGAAAACCATCATTATCGACCTCACAACACATGTTTGACTATCAATACCAACCGAACAGCACACCTGATCGAGTATCAACATTGCACAGACTACCGGTATCGGCCTCACAACATGAACCAGATCTGGCTCATTATCAGCCAACACCCTTATACCATCCGAGTTTCACTGAAACCAGCTGGTACCAATTTCGCTGTACCAGTTGATATTCATCCATGTATCAGCTGATCTTCATCCATGTACCAGTCGATCAGCCAGCACCCTTATACCTCACTGAACCAGCTGGTACCAATTTCACTGTACCAGCTGATATTCATCCCTGTACCAGCTGATCGTCACCTCTGTACCAGCCTCGTCAACCTGATCTGATACACCCTCGTCAACCTGAACTGACCTTGTCCAAGATACACCCCTGTACCAGCCTCGTCAACCTGATCTGATACACCCTCGTTAACCTGAACTGACCTTGTCCGAGATACACCCTTGTATGAGCCTCATCAACCTGATTTGATACACCCTCGCCAACCTAATCTTGCGATCTGATACACCCTCATTTAATGACAGTACACATACGCCCCAGAGCAGCAACTTTGAGGCACTTGCACCTGCATAGAGAATCGCTTGATCTATATCAGTAACGTCATCAATTTATTCGTACCAGCCTTTTTTCATCATCTTTTTTGGCCAGCACTCGATCTGGTCCAAGCTCGCGATCTGATCTCAAGATCTGAATCATCTCTCGACTCCTCAATCTGGTCTGAATCATCCTCGACATCCCGACCTTATCGTCTCGGTCAGTGCTCATTACCCTCACTTATCTTCTCGGCTCATGACCTGGACCTGGCCTCCATCTCGATTTCTCCCGATCTACGCCTTCTTCCCAGCAGTCTAATTTGAAACATTTATCACCCTCGACTTTCGATGCCTTGACCTTAATCGTCGGAACAAGGCTCGTTTACATCTCAGGAATCAACTCTGAATCCAAGGTTCGATCCGAGGATCGTCTCGATCTCGGACAAGGTTTTAGATCATGGTCTCAGCCTTCTCGATATCAGGCTCTCGACCAAGCTCTCAGACATCTCGATCTCATCTCGCCTCCCAGACAAGGTTCGATCTCGACGGTTCTTTCACGATCTGCTCTCGCGATCAACCCTATATCATCTTGGAACTAGGGGTGGAGGAGGAGGGGAAGAGGAGAAGAGAGAGGAGGGAAGAGGGGGGAGGGGAGGCGGGAGAGGCCGGGGGCGACCTCCCCCGCCGGAGGTTTTCTCTCTTTCGCTCTT
>CAXKVX010003642.1:0-20837 GCA_964058865.1 Eleocharis quinqueflora | reverse complement strand
GATCCTTGTAGAACTTAACTATATGTTGTGAAAATTAAGACTTACTCCTTTGTCAGTGCGGCTGCTACGTGCCCACCCAACCTTTTGAAGGTGCCCAAAATTAGTGCCAAGAATGCCCCCTGTCTTAAAAATGGCAGTTTCCAGTTCCCCTTCAATGGCTACATGTCAACATTGGAATGAAATGCTTTAGCAAAAGCTCCTGGTATTCTCTGGAACAATCCATAAGAAACCTTGTATCATGATAATAGAAAATGTAACCACAATTGAGTGAGGTGTATTTCCAGCAGGACTCACAAATAGGTTCCTCCATACAAGATTTAATTTGAAACTCGTATAGCAGGAAGAAACCAAATGACAAGCAGACAATAATTTGGTTGTCTTTTCTGTTGTTAGACCGCCAGTGCAATGCGAGAACAAAATATTAGACCGAAAAACTAATAACGAATATAAAAATGAAAGGCCAATATATCTTTCCATAACTAGCAAACTAAGGTTATTTAATGCAGTAAAGATAATGCATGTTTGATATAATGATAATTACATCATAGATCATTAACTATTCAAATGGACCACTAAGTCAGTAATAACATAAAATGTAAGCTGAGGGACAAGACTCCCTTATTTCGAGTACATAGTCAGCTTGATCCGGTGATCCCCACGATATCACAATCTCAACTTTATTTAGACTGTCTATATTAGTTATTTGTAAATAAGGATTGTGCTTACTTGATATTTCATTGTCGTATTGCTTTTGAAGCCCTGCAATAAGAGTGATTGTTAAATGAATTCTTATATTCAAAATAATAAAATAATTTGGGCAATAATATAACATCGAAATAGAATTGCTCCCATTTTAGCCCCTCAATGGTACCTCTGTAATCAGTTCCTACATAGCCTATGCGCATCACGACCTTCTTCTTGCGAAATGGTTCCCATTTTAACCCATCCTCCTTGGTACAGTCAGACAAAGAAGTTGAAGACGATACGGGAGCAAGAGAACATGAGCACAGAGCAGTACAGAATCTAGGTTTTGGGAAGAGAGACAGAGAGGTGGAAGTTCGTGAGAGAAGGCGAGAGGAGTTAGGGTTCGTTACGAGGAATGGTGAAAGTGGCAAACGGAGAGAAGAAAGAGCTGCCATAAGAGACGTCGGCAGTGCTACCTTCAAAATGGATAAACTGCGAGGAGAAGATGAAAGTAATTGCGGAACTGCCATTGATGCTTTAGGTATTGGGTTTTAACTGGACCAGGCCTACTGAGACGAATTGCTTTCGTACTTTGTAGAGAACAACCATTTCGATTCTTCTCATGGAGTCATGGGCCACAGTCTTCCAGAGCAAAGCACTGGAGCAGGACTCGTATTCTCTGCACTCATTTTTTATAGGTGCTTTCTGCATCTATTAATTTGGACCGTCTGATTAGATCTGAACGTTTGACCGCCAACTATATGATTCAAGGAGCTTTTATATTATAAAATCACATTCGTTCAAATATAATCGGACAATTCAAATTAGTTGATGCAGAGAGCACCCATTTTTTCTGAGTGCAGAGGATATCATTTCCACTGGAGCAAGGGAACGATATTCCTGGGTAGAAATCATTCAGATTGCATAGTTGTTGATCTGAATCGTTGGATTGAGATTAAGGTGTTGATTTAATAATATGAAGGAGTTTCATAAATTATATCAATAACGATCGATCGCTGATTGTTAATTCGACGGTTCAAATTTAATACGCCAGAATACGAAGCGGAAAAAAATACGCAGAGAATGACGGTCCGAAGCAAGTGCCTAGCCAATGGAGTGCCGGATTCTAGACACTATTTCTTTTCCTTCATTTTAGTTCCTCTTCACGTTCAACGGTCACTGCTGTGTTGACACATGATTTTATTCTTCTTTGATACATATGTCAGGTTTGATTCTGGAGTAAGAAACAAATTAACTCTCTTATTTCACATTTAATTCATCAAATGTGGAATAAAATTGATAAAGTAAGTTGGAGTAAGTTGAAGTAATTTTAATCCGGAGTAAGTTACTCCACCTCTTTAGGTGAATTAGCTTAATTCACCAAACATGATTAACTTACTCTACCTTAACTTAAAGTAAGTAATTTAATTCAGATTAAATTTATTCCACGATCAAACACATCCATAGCTTTATACTTTCAAAGTTTCGTTTATGTTGATATATATGTTATATATTAAGTATTTTATATGTTCAGATTCGACAACAATTAAGATTGACTTAATCAAATTTCGGAATAAAAATTAATCATAAAATATCTTGTCACGATCGAGTGAAGATCAAGATTTAATCTTAATAATGTTGCTCTTCAACATATTCGAGTGTTATCATCTCGTCACAGATAATATTCTCTCATATTCAATTGTAAGTAAAGTATTGTAATTTCAATAAGATTTATGTTGTTGTAAAATTGATTTGTCTTAATTATATTTATATTATTGTTCTTGGTTACTATTGATTTTTTATTAATAAAAATGCTTTATAATAATAACAAAATATAATAATTTTATTAAATAAGATTCAAAACAATGTATTGTCCGTATTGATTTATATTCTTTCGAAGTTTTCATTTATATTGAAAATTTCTGGAGAAAAGATCCATCGGCAAAGTTAAAAAATTACAGCCACATTTAAAACAAATTTCATGCTAAGAAAACTCAACAGAAACAAACGAGTGTCACAATAGTAAAAAAAATGAAAAATAGGATAAAAAATATTGTGTTAAAAAAGCGAACGAAATTGGCATTGATTTTTATTTTGCGAAGATAGTTTTTGAAATATTATAAAAAATGTGTGATAAGGTCAAATTATACATATTTTTATCTAAGATTTATTATGTAATTTAAGCCAAATTTTGTTTAATTTAGGTCTAATAAGGTTAATTGTTTAAGAGTTCAAGTCAGTATGCAGAAAAATATGTATTTTGGAGCAAAACAGATACAATTGGACACTTCGGAACAAGTCGAAATAAAGAATAGAGCAAAATGACTGTCAGCCAAGTCGATTGCGGTCGCCAAAGTCATCATTGCGGCCACAATCAACCTTAGGAGTCAACAATTCAGCAGGCAACAACTTCCCAAGTCAATTGCGGTCGCAACACATCTCCTTGCGACCGCAATCAATTCTACAAGTCTTCAGACATTCAGCTCAAGTTTATTGCGACCGCAAAGTCTATTATTGCGGTTGCAATCAAGTATGCAAATCATAGACAGAGAAGCTGTAGTTTTCAACCAAGTCCATTATGGCCACAATAATTCATGTTGCTGCCACAAGACAGTTAATCTGCAGAATTAGGAATCAGTCAGAATCCATTCTTAAGTCTATTGCGGCTGCAAGACTATCATTTGTGGCCGCAATTGAGCTACTCATAGCCAAAAGCTGTAGTTTTTAGGGTTCTATTTTTAGAATTTCGTTCCAATATAAATACCTAAAAGTTTACTAGGTCAGAAGAGTTACGCTTTTTAGCCAGTTAAATAGAGGGTTAGGATATAGTTATTTTGTCAAGGAGAGAAGAGGAAGAAGAAGAGAAGACGAAGTCATATCGCCACAAAAATTCGGTTTTATCCTTTGCTTATTTTCTTTTTGTTTGAAACTTTTATTTTCATCATGTTCTGCCTCTTAGTCATTAGCGGCTAAGTTTGTATTAGTATATTGTTAGGGATGACTTGAAACTATGTTGTATGCTTGTTTGAGTTAATATATTTTGTTTATGACTTGCTTTCTATTTTAATTGCTTGCGATCTTAATCAAATTACTTACCTTAGGATTTAATATTTGTAATTGAGAAATTGAATGTTAGATTTAGACCATAGAAAGTAGGATAATCAATGGACTAAGTACCAAAATATGACGTTTGTTGATTGCGAATTTTACCTAATTGTTTTAACGAATTGTACTAAGTACCGAGAGAATAATTATAATGACTTAGGATAATTATGACGGTAGATCTTAAAGGATTTTGGCTAGTATAACCAAGTACCAAAAAGTGAAATCATTGCTAGATTAAACATAATACAAATATAGAGATATTCATTGGTACTAAATATGCAAACCATACCTTCATGTAACTTCAAAAAATTACTACCAAACAAGTATCAACATTAGTGGAAAAATATACCCTAACAAGCCCTAGTTACGATCAATCATCTAGTTAAGTGCATAATTTAGTTTATGTTTTCAGTTTAAAATTCAAACACCAACATAACTTTTGTTGTACCAAGCAATGTCTTGTATTTGTCGATTTGCGAAACAACTATTGAATTTTACAAAGCTTTCGTGTTTTGAGAATTGTGTAGGGACTTGAATGCAAAAATCAAAGAAGAAAAGTTTGGAAAATCCAAGTGATAAGTTGAGAACAAGTGGAGAGTTCATCAAGATCTTTCCAATGCTTCGAAAATGAACTAAATCGAAACTACAGATCAAAAGTTATGACTGTTTCAAAACTGAAGATTGAGATGAACTGCCAAAACGTTATATAACGTTTTATCAAGTTATATAACGTTTCGAAAAAAAATTTAGTTTTGTAACGTTTTAAATAAGTAGAAAATGTGTCTTGAAGTTGCTAAAATGTTATGTAACATTTCAGAACGTTGTATAACGTTTCGGAAAGTATCTAGACAATATAACGGTCGAATTCTAATAGCTGCAACTGTCAAATTCTAGGGAAAAACGTTATGTAATGTTTTGGACCGTTATATAACGTTTTAAATGAATTTCAGCCAAGAATGCAAGTGTTTCAAACTCTCTATAAAAGAGAGCCTTCACCCTCTTCTCCTATAACCATCCCACATTATAAAATCCTTAGTTTCATCATTGTTGAGCTTGAAACAAATAGCCAAATCTTAGCTCAAAGACTCAATCTCATTTTTCTAAATTATTCTAAACTCTTAGAGAGATTGTGTTGAGTGTTTATTATCTTATCATCTATTCGATTGTATTTTTTGTTACTTTGTTTTTTTGTTGGCTCGGTTCTCCATCGGTGTGTGTAAGAGAGTCTCAATTTCGAAGTTGTAAATTCACTTGTGTTGTCTAGTGAATCGGCTCGACCTTGTTATCGTATCCGGGGGGTCGGGAGTCCTGGAGACTAGGATCGTCAATATCCGAACTCCGTTAAAATCCTTGTGTCTCTTGGATTGCTTTGTTTGCAATTTCTAAACTATCTTCTTTAATTTCATTATTAATTTTGTTTAGAAATCGCTTGTGCTTGAATTGTTAGAATTTGATTGCAATTGCCAATTAGACCTCAATATTTCTAGAATTGCTTAAAATTAAGTCATCTGGTTCTAACAAAGTGGTATCAGAGCAAGTTGAACTTGCTAATTAGTGTAAAATTTAATTAGAAGTAAAGATCCAAAATGACATTTCCATTCATATTGATAAACCTCCAATATTTGATCAAAATTGTCAAAACTTTTCATTTTGGAAATCATCGATGACGCTTTATTTGAAAACAATTGAGATTTGAAATGTGGTAGAGATAAAAGAAAATTGTAAAAACAAAAAGAGGAAAAATCTCTATCCCTGTGTTTGGTAAGGAAATAAATGCAGAATAAAGTCCTTATTCCGCAGTTAAGCAGCTAAACAAGAATATAATATGAAAGAATAAAGAAGCATAGTTACACCTCCTTAAATTAAAGAGCCTCAACAGGCGGAAAAACTCATTCCGCTGGAATTAACATCTAGTGGGTCCCACAACAGTGCTGAAAAGAATTGTTAATTAATATTTTACCATCTCATCTCCTTCTTCTCCCACGTTACTTTACTTTTCATTTTCTCCATGGAAAAGAACGATTGTTATCATATGGCTTTGGCAGAGGATTAACCTATTTTGACTTTGTAGAAAGGTTGGTCTTGTTCTTCTGTTTTGATTGAGATCCCTTTCAAATATATTTGCTCTCTTGATTTCTTCCCACGATCAAATTTTAGAACCAAGGCATGAACAACAATTTTTTTTTGCTAAAAAACTGTAAGTTAATGGCTTCTTGTATTGAAATTTTGAAGATCTCTTTTATATCTGTTTTTTTCTTCTGTTAGCCATAGGTTATGTAATATTTCCATCGTTTTTTTTTTGTTAGAAATTTGTTCCAAAATAATAATACACAAGTTTCATGCATATTGTTGTATTGTTGAGAAACTTATTATTTAGAATCATATGTGTACTGCCAAATTGATGAATGATTTTGAAAAACTTAATTTTTATTTGTTTTCACAGTTAGATGTGTTTCTCTAGTGACAATGCAACCGTTTTTAGAGTATCTTAGTATATGAATCACATATCTCAGGAATGTTTGATTTCCTTATGCAATAAATTAATTATCATTTTTATTTTTTTTTCATTTTGTAGGGACAATAAAAAATCTGATTTTAGGAACAATTTAGAATGAAGGCAAATATTTGCATTTAGAATGAAGGGAAACTATTGAATCTATTGATAATTTAGAATGAAGGCAAACTATTTGCATTTAGAACAATTTAAAATGAAGGCAAAATATTTGCATTTTTTAAGATGTCCCCAGAAATATTTAGAATTCTAGATAATTCATCAATGACAAAAATTGCCTATTTATAAATAGAGCTGGCATGCTTCATTTCAAACATATTTAACTATCAAAATTTTAGTTATTAACGTGAAAAGAAAAATGGTTGTTCCGTGACAATAAGGATGTAAAATGTATCTTTTCCGTGAATAATATGGAGATGGATCCATGAAAGTACTCTCCTCACAAAAAATATTTTTTTCGTGGAACACCATGGCAATACTCTTTTAAGCATGAAAATAATTTTACGGAAATAATTTTGTTTGTGAGGTCGCTTATTTTATTTTCATGATTAGTATGACACATTTTCATAATATTTGCACACAAATAATTCAAAAATTATGGATTCCGGGTTATATTTTTATTTCTTAAGTTGGGATCAAAATTCGTGAAAATTTTGAATTGAATTATTGATAATGAATATTCATAACACCTTCTTGTGTGTAATTATATATACAAAAAATATATACGGCGGTCTGTTACACCTCAGGATTTATTTTTTAAGAGTAAGCTTCGCGAATTTTTATTAACCGAGAAAAAGAAGAGTACAGTACATGATGAGAGAGAAAAAAAAAAAAAAGATGTAAGAAAAATGTAAGAATGTAAGGGAAAAAAGCTAATGGGTTTCATTTGATTTACTAGAATTTGCAAGAATAGTACAAAAGTTATTATCAATTTTTATATCGCTTCTTAATTTCTTGATGTGACTATGAGGTTTAATATTCTATGTATTAGGTTAAAAAACCTTGATGTGACTTTGGTTTCTATCTCTTATGTCGGCATTTATTCACACAGCAAAAGTACTGTACGTATTGCGCAGTAAATTTCAGTCTTTAATTTGCATTGAAATTCGTACAAACTAAATTTTATAATATCAAACCTTCTGAATCAAATCTGAGCCGTCTCTCGATGTTGCGCGGTACAACAGCTTCCGTGAGATACTGACTAGTAAGTTTTATCCATTATGCATGTCGGCATTATTTGTAGTTTTATCCATTATGCATGTCGGCATTTCTATTTTTATTTTTATTTGCACTTTTGTACAAAATCCTTTTTAAATAATAAATTGAGGTAGGCTAAGCCTAATTCTCCTTCAAAAAAAATTATATAGATGTAGTTTGCTATACATCAATAATGATCGAGATAATGAAACACATGACAATAACATTATTAATTTGTTCGTAATTCCTCGTCTTTGTAAAAGTTGCTTCAGTACTTTAATACTTACAAAGAAAATTATATTCAAGCATACGAATTTATATCGTTTGATGTTTTTCTTTAGATAAGAGTTCAGAAAATAATTATAATGAATTGTGTCTAATATAAATTTACACATAAGCATGCTTCTTTTGGTAAACCTCCTCCAAGTGATTCATCCGTCCTTTTCATAACCTAAACCTTTTCATTGCACCTTACACGACAAATGTATATGATACTCCTCTAAGGTGATGTAACACCTTAATTTACTGGCAAATTTAAACAAGAAACCTTCCTCGCTATACAACAAACGCAAACTACAAAACAGACAAGAAAGCTTGATGTTGGTGCTGCATCAAGTGAACATTTATCTTTAATTAAACCAGCTGAACTTCTTCTTTATAATTGGTATTTTGAATAAATCAGATATTCAAATTATATTGAACAAAACCATCTAATTTTGGTTCACAACACGACAATTCTCTCGTATCTCCTCATCATTGCCAGTAAGCGGGCTCAGGTTTCCCAAATTTATCATAGAAGCGCCAAAATCCGACCAAAAATTTAGCGGGTTATCAACATAAAACAGAACCAAGGTGTCGGTGTCGCTGCCGTCTCCTTGAAACAACTGTTGATCAGAGCCTAGCAACCCTCGGTTCAGGAGCAATCCTTGATAGTAGTCTGTATCCACTGAGGCTGGTGTATCATCGAGCGATGCGAGCACATTATCATCGCCTGAGACCGGACAGATAGATTCTAGACTGGCTGCATAGTCAAGGTCTATGTTGGAGTCGTTGTAAATCCGACTGCGAAAGAAGGTGCACCGAGCAAAGCCCAGAGTGTGGGCTCCAGAGAGCACGACGAGGTCTTGCATAGATAGACCCTGCGAGTCGAAGCTGGAGAGGAGTTGCGAGATGGAGAAGCTCGGTGCTGGGATGTTAGTGTTGGCTTCATCAAGGCTGGCGCTTGTAGCATCTCTTCTTCCAAGCAGCACGTCATATGATGATCCTCCAAGCTATACATTAATAAATAAAAATAAATTTACCTTAGTGCAGGACAATTTGTATGTAAGACATTTCCTTAATTACAGAGCTACTCTGTAAATACACTTTTTGTCGAGAAACAGGGTGGCTTTAGGAAAACAAACTGTATGATTTGAATATGAACTTTTTTTGTAAAGAGACGTTGCTATTACCATCTATTTTGGACCAATTTAATAGATTCTGGCTACTCAAACAATTTTTTTTCCATAAAACTGAAACTATTGTTATGTTGCAATTGTTTATTATTTGCTGGTTTCATTGCATTAAAAAAATATATTACCATCCGGTTCATCTATTTCAAAATAAACTGATTGAATCACAATGGATTGCAAAATTGAGCTTTTTGTGATGACAAACATCAAATGGGGATAATTCTCTGGTTTAGTAACCCAGTGTAGCCCATATGGTGACTTACCGCAACAATAGAATCACGAGCAGCTACTGCCAGGATATCAGCACAAGAGACTATATTTCCCTGGCAAATACCATTTACTGTAGTCTTAATGTCATCAATTACGTCGAATCCTCTTAATGAATTAGCATTCGGCTTTGCTGATTTCTCTCCAGTCATTGTCGACGTGTCATCTAATAAAACAGAGCCGTCGCATCCCTGCAATGACAGAGGCAAAACATTCTCATGACACTAGTTATACAAGAACTGGCAGCAAATTTTTATGGCATAAATAAAAAGATTTTTGTGTTTATAACAACTTAAAGTCTTAAAATATTCATCGTAGAACATAATATGATAGACCTAAACAATTGAATATTCTTGTATGTTAAGTATTCAATTAAGAATGAACTAAGTTTTAACTATCATACATTGACAAAGCAATCATGGAAGTGTAGCCGAACCAAAGACGCACCCATCCTGGCTTCTTCTGCAACTGCAGCCTCGACCAATGTCTGTATTGTGGGCAGAGCTTGCGGGCAGATATCATCGTAAAAATCGGGCGTCAAATATGCGTTTGATAAAGAGAAGATCAACAAAAATTGAGTTAGGAAAAACAGGATCAATTTAGAAAAACTAGCCATCTTTTAGAGTGATCAAGTGCTGATAGTGCCTGAAGGTGATTGATGATTGATCAGGTAAGATTATTTATAGTCGAGTAAACTTGAATTACTATATATGATAATTAGATTAGCCAATTGTTCTTTGTCAAGTCACCAACAGCCATTAGTTTAACAAAAAATATCGAGGTCTACTGATAAGAACAAAAACAGGGTTTGAATCTTATTGATCAAGGATCATTTTGGACCAGAACTGTAGAGAATTTTTGCTAATTAATTTTAAGTGGATCAATGGAGGCTTCCCTCTTATGTTTCAACTCAGAACACAATAAGTAGGAAACAAATTTTCCAATAGCTAAAGGTGCAAAAAAAAATTAAGATATAGTCTGATCCCCCGCACAGATTTGGTCATTCTACCTAAAGCTTGTTTTATTCAATTAGACTACTAGTTATATATGCAGTTCATGAGGCTTACAAAAGACCTAACTTAAAAAAAATAGTGTTATAATAAATCTGATTACTTTGACCATACATTGAAATTTTCTATGTTTAAACCTTGATTTAATTATTAGATGGTAGGTCGACCTAATCAAAATATTTGAACCTCAGGAGTTTGACCTAGAGAGATTTCTTCTCCTTTTATGATATGCACAACATTGCTTTTCTGTAATTCATTGATGTAGTCCGTAATTCCAAAAAGAAAAAAATAATAATACTATGCATTTCATTTTCATTCATCAAGTGGTAAGTTTGTTTGGTGTTAGGAAAAAAAGTACTGCGATAAAAAAAAAACGTTTATATATTTGGTGTGGATATATAGCTGTTGCTAGTTGGCATCGTCTTTACTAAAGAGAAAAAATATGGTATTTAAAATTGAGGTGATCACATAACAATGGCCAATATATTTTTCTTTTTTCCTAAAATGGGATATCCATATCCCATCGATTTCCTTGAAATCTGAACATAAAAGCTTACAAACGTTTATAAAGAAAACTCTCATCTTTTAAAGTACTTATACTCCTAATAACAGCAAAAACAACAATGGCTAATATATGTTTAGTGATAAGGGACGAGTCAGGGCTCAGGAGTAGGGAAGGAAAATAGAATTTGAGCGAGGAATATTTTTATAATTTTTATTTTCGTAATTTTTTGTAATATTTAGAAATATATATAGTTTTTTAGGCATTTATTTAAAAAAAAATCAGGGTAGAGTATGGTAATAATTTCTCTCTAAGCATTTTTTTTATAATTAATTTTTCTCAAAAAATGAATGTTTATTCTATAAAAACTTCTGAAATTTTTATTTGGAGAGTGGGCCGGTGTGGTGTCTGTACAGTGTGCATCCCTTCATAAGGTGGCAATTTAGGTAATGAATATTCAAATAAATTCACATTAATATCTTAAAAAAAGAAAAGAAAAAGAAAAGAAAAGAATTATAGACATTTTTAACTTATAGATTGATTGTATATTAAATTTATGTAATGTAGACATCATTTATACTCCATGAAAGAGTATTTATTACAATGTATGATTAAGTTTTAGAATGTGTTTATAATTAATGTATTTTTTTTCAAAATAACTGAACACGTGTCGTGGGTTCCCCCCTTTAAATTGAATGCTAACATGCTAATTATTTTATTTTATTTTTGCAAAGAACCGTAGGGTAGTACAACATCGATCTACACATGAACATGCAATTATGCATTTTCTAAAAGAAAAACAAAAATAAAGTCATTGACACATGATATGCAATCTAATTGCTGGTCGCTTAGTTACAACAAAAGTAACATCTCAACATATAACTAATAAAACAGACTTACCAATATGCATAACACATAATCTCTTCAAAAAGAAATTGAGAAAAGAAAAAGAAAAAAAAAACATAACAATTTTTTCAAACTCCATTTCAACCTCTACAAGCAGTAAACTGGATTTACAAGATTTTTACTTTTTAATAATTCACTTTCCTGCAGTCTATCCTTATCTCTCCATCGTTTCCGATCAAGGGCTTCAAAGATCCCATTCTAAGCATAGCACCACCGAAATCTTCCCAAAATACCCCTGGATGTTTGCTATAATACTCCACAAGCCCGTCACTGCCGCTTCCGTCGCCTTTGTATAGTTGTTGATCCGAATGAAGCAAACCTTTCCTCTGCAACAACCAATCATAGTACACCGTGTCGAATTTTGCCGGCGTACCATCCAGCTGCGAAAGGTTGTCGTCTCCAACACCAGTTTGCATGGGACAGGTAGATTTGAGCGAGTCAGCCATGCTGGCATCGAGATTCCAGGACTCATTGTACAACCTGCCCCTGAAATTGGTACATCTTGCAAAACCGAGCGTGTGAGCCCCAGAGAGAAGGACAAGGTCTTGTATGGTGAGACCCTGCGATGCGAAACTGGAGACGAGTCTGGAGAAATCGAAAGTTGGAGCCGGGATACTGTTGTTGGCTGCAGCTTGGCTGGCTGTTCTGGCGTCCCTGCGGCCTAGCAGCACCTGGTATGATGGTCCACCTAGCTGGATAGATTATGATGAGGGATTGTCAGTAACTTCTTGTATTAATTGAAAATGATGGTTTGTTTTGTGAAAAAAAGGCCATGCATTTGTTGTTTATTTTTTTTTATTAATTGGTTGATTAGCTTACTAGCTAAAGACTTTTGAATGGTTCAATATAACACATCATACAAGTAAAAGCAGTATCATGGACATTTTCCTTTTTCTGAGAATATATAAATTGAAATGATAAAACTTCTCTTTTAAAAAAAATTTCCATATGCGGAATTCTTAATTGTGTTTGTATATAGTTTTTTCTTGCGGAATTCTTTTTCATATACAAGTATACAACTGCCTTCTAAAATTTCCATATTCAGCAATGTAATTAAGAGAAATATACTCACAGCAACAACAGAGTCGCGAGCAGCCACGGCCACAATGTCAGCACAAGAGACTACATTTCCTTTACATATAGAGTTAACTGCACATTTTATTTTGTCTATCACCTCAAAACCCCTCACTGAGTTCTTATTTGGTGCCGCATTTTTCTCCCCGATGAACGTCGGCGTGTCATCTAACAAGATGGAGCCATCACAACCCTACAACAACAATAATTGATTCATTATTCATAAATCACAAGTCATACTCATACAGACAAAATCTGATAAAAGCTCACAAATGCACCAACTTGTACAGTAGCAGGTACAGAACATGAAACAGGATTAATAATACATGGAAACACATGAGATAGGTATATGTGTGTACATTGACAAAGCAGTCATGGAAATGCAGTCTGAGAAGTGATGCACCCATTCGTGTTTCTTGTTCGATCGCGTCTTCTACGATAGACTTGATTACAGGCAGGGCTTGTGGACACACTCTGTCATAGAAATGAGGGTCAAGTTGCCCCTTTGCTAGGACTCCAAATGAAACAACTAGCACAAGGGAAAATGTACATAGAAAGTCAACAGATGCCATCTATGAATAGTTGCACTTTAGAGATCAGAAGCTTAAGTTTTTTTTGAAGGAGATCAGAAGCTAAAGTTAATTGTGATGAAGAACAAGTGTTGAGAGAGGTATATATATAGATAGATCATAGATGTGGGCTCTGTTTAGTTGTATCGATTTTGTTGGAACATATTTGCTAGCGCGTAATTAATCATGCCTTGACTTGGCATCAGCATGCACTCTGTCAAACCATTAGGTAAGAAAACTTCTAAAGATACATGTCAAATATTAAACAGTTAAATAATTAAATTAATATGTGCATGACGAACTTTTATTTTTACTAATCAAAGTAAGGTTTTGCCTAACCAATAAAGGGTCTGCATATTGACTTAGTTGTTAAGCTACGAGATTGCTCTATTGATCTCATCAATAATTAATTTGACCTTTTCTATTCAACTTTTATACATGAATAATTATGTAATTTCTTAACAAGTCCCAGTAATTAGGAACTAGCGGAAAAATGGTGGCATTCCTCTCTTATTTGCATTTTTTGTAAGTTCGGATTTGGGATAAATGGAGAGCACAAATTCATTTAATTTCAGCTCAAAGCTTAGGAAATCATGTCATTTATCTCACCACTGGAGATACACACACGCATTAGGTAATATGATCCATTAATTTAATTGTTCTCAAGTTTGAAAGTGGTAGAGCATATTAATTAATATCATGAGAGAATCCCAACAACTATTTTATGATGGATTATTTATGCATATGAAAGCCATTTTTTTCCAATTCCTTTTCTACTATATGTTTCCAAACTGACTCTCAAGATCAAAGGGTTGAGCAACCGCAACGGTGCTATTGGATATTTGTACTTGAAATCCTGGAACAGTAACATAAAAATTAATGCAGTACAAATTAATCTGCTTACCAAACTAAAACTACTAGCTTCAAAATTATGATTAATTAAATATCTAGTTAGTTGAAGCATGAACACATTTTTTGGAACATCTGTGAACAGTTTTTTTGTAATTATAAAAATGATACTGATAAAAGTAGTTAGGAAGTTGGAATTTTTGATTGAATTGTCAGAACGGTATAAAAACTATAGTTCGGGACTTGAGTTTATTGTCAAACAGTAGATTTTCTACCGTTCTGTGATTGCCTTTTTTTTAGTTTTGAACATTTAATTAAGACTTTGACCATGCCTAGAAAATTAATTACAATTTTAACCATGTATAGCAAAAAGTTCTAACCATTTAATTATAATTTTGTCTTTTTGTCTCCAGTCCACATCATTTACAGTAAATATTCATTTTTATTTTCGTTTTATCAATCTGAGATGGTCTAATTTAAAGAACTTTTGGTCCAAATTATAAATAAATTTTGGATATTTATGGTCAAAATTGTACTTATTTTTTTATACATGGTTAGATTTATAAATAGTTGTCCAGAACTAGAAAAATCATTACCAAACGATAGAAAATTCCGTTCCTAACGATATAATTTCTACTGTTATGTCCAATAAATTTAAAAACCTTCGACCCTTGACTATTATTATTAGAAATATTTTGATAATTAAAAAAAATGCTGATTGAAGTCTAGTGAGAACATTTTTTTCGGAACATCTAAATGTAGTGGTGAGGCACAAGACCTCCATGGAAGAGTTCTGGGATTTAAGCTATGCAGAAGTTACTTTTAGAAGGGTTTTAAATTTATTTTCTGATTTGTTTGTGAGTGTTTGTTGTAAGCCTATGAATAATGAATAAAAAAAACTAAAACTACTAGCTTCAAGAAATAATATGGACATGTTCAGATTGATGGGCTGGGCTTAATATAATTGCGGCCCATATATGTTTACGGTAACATTTAGGTATATTGATATATTAAATTTACCGAATTAAAGAAGAGTGAATCCATGGGTCTTTAAAGGCTTTCTATTTAACTAGATTATCGAATTATAGAAACATTTATTCCGAATATTCTTCGATGTGAGGCTAGGTTGCCCGGATACTTCAAAATCATGCCGCACTACATATCGGATACGTATCCGACGCGGATTTGCGTGCGATACGGGTGCGATACGCATCGGATACTCCACGTGGCGTATCGCATTATTTTAATATTGGGATACGGCAGGATACGGCACAGGATACGGCTGAGATACGTTTCAGTACGCAACGGTCAGTATTTTGGTCATAAGTTCTTCATTCGAATAAAAAAAATTAGTCGGTACTGTATAATCAACATAAAATGACAAAAACTTTTTGCATCCCACGGTTAGTATCATACAAAACTGTCAATTAATTTCTATGTATTTTACTTTTTCAAAATTTGAAATTTGACAATTTAGAACATATGGTTACTGGCATGTGTTGATATGCAAGAGTGTCACACGTTAGAATATTTTTTAATATTTATTGTATAACTTATTTAATTGTTATGAGTCAAATTCATTTATGAATTTACTAAAGTGTGCATTTGTGTTTTGATAGAAAATTCAAACGTATACATTCACTGTATATGATTTCAAGAGTTATCTTATAACAAATATATATTCATTTTCTCTACAAAATTAAAAGGTCTATTTTGTATGTCAATAAAGGACTGTTAATAAAGCAGAAAACGCATAAAGTGCCACTATAAAGATTAGAGAAAATCATTGTTGATCAATTTTTTTGGAGAAGAAGTGGGTTTTTCCTTCCAGTCTAATTCAAAATTTTGATTTAAAATCTCACAGAGTTGGATTTCGAACATGCAACTTCTTTTTGGGATATATAGCATTGCTCTTAACTACTAGACCAAGAGAGAGAGAGACATGTCAAACGTCAGTCTCAAAGAGAGAGTGAATGAGACGAAGAAAAAATTAGAGAGGAAGGAGATAGCGAAGCGTTGCTTCTAGGTCAAGGAGCATTTAAGTCTCTACAGAATATTCTTATTTCTACTCTACACTTCAAATCATTTCAGACTCGTATAATTCTAAACGTAAGACGAAATTAACTACGAAAGTGACCATTTGTGTTTACGTTAACTAAACGCAACAAAAAATAATTTGCGTCTTACCAAACGCAACAAAAATCTTTGTATTTAACTTTACGTCACGACGAAACAAAACACATAACGTTCAAAACTCAATTCGTTCACAGCCCTACTGGCAAGAAATAATTTGAACATTTATAGATATATTGTGATGGGCTTAATATAAAATGCAGCAGATATCTTGTTTCTGGGAACTTTTAGATGTATTGATATACTAACTCGAATTAAAGAAAAGTGGATCCATGGGCCATTAAAGGCTTTCTATTTATGTAGATTACCAAATAATAGAAACCGTCTATTCTTCGATGCGAAGTAATTAAAACCGCGTAACATAGAAAAGTACTCTAATTTGAAAATAATAAAATATTATGAATTATATTCATAAACTGCAAATGACGAATTTCAGACCTCATCTAGTTATTTCAATTTTTCGAATTTGTTAATTAACATTGTTCTTAGCTAAGCATTTTACTGTTCCGCTGCCGTATTATAATGTTGGATTGGGACAAGGCATTGCCAATTATAAAATCACATATAATCAAACCTGCGAGTATGCCTTCTATTTTCCATGAAATCACATAATAGCTTGAAATGGTCTTATCTTATAATTTTAGTCTCCAGACTAATTTTGAATTTTTAATCAATCTCTGCCAAGTTAAGAGTTAGGACCGAGTAATATGAAGAAATGTTTATAGTATTCAAATTGACTTCAGTGCAACTTTACAGTAATAAAGGAGAACTTTCCAAATTAAAAAAAGAAATTATTGAATACAAATCTATGTTGAAAAGTGACATCTCCAGCGTTCTCTAAGCTGGTGAAGTTGAAATATTAGCAACCTAACATCTTTTTACTAATTCTAGAAAGAAGCATAAATAAAATAAATAAACAAAATATGCAATCTGTTGGAATCCCATGTATATATAAACTTCTATCAACCATGCATCATTGTACCTCATTTCTCAAGAACAATAGAAATAAAACACACATTCAAATTACCAAAACATGGGCCTTGCTCTGGTGGCTATTCTCCTTTGTCTGAGTACAAGCTCCAATGCACAGCTCTCTACTAGCTACTACTCATACACATGCCCAAATCTCTCATCAACAGTACAATCGGCCGTACAATCTGCCATCTCACAAGATGCCCGTGTCGGCGCCACTCTTGTTCGCCTCTTCTACCACGACTGTTTCGTAACTGTATGACATCAAGTATTCTAATTAAATGTAGCTTTCTATTATCAGCTTTTTTTTGTGAAGAAAGTTTTCTATTATCAGTTAATCTCTGTAGTTTCAAATTTTGGATGGGTATATACATAAAAACAACCAGAAACGAAGGCACTACATAAAAAATCAAAAGATTATGTGTGTCCCTCTTAGTATCCATCTAAATAGACAGTGAGTATTACATATATGAACAAGCACCCAAGCACAGTTTTTGGTGCTTCATTTTTATATTTTTGAATATTTCTTGTTTAAATTTTGCATACACAGGGGTGTGACGGATCAATACTGTTGGACGACACGTCCACATTTACCGGTGAGAAAACTGCTGCACCAAACAAGGACTCTCTGACAACAAAGGTGTTTCAAGTAGTTGATGATATAAAGACTGCAGTCGAAAATGCTTGTTCGGGTGTTGTGTCGTGTGCCGACATAGTGGCACTAGCAGCAATGGATTCTGTATCAATTGTAAGTAGCTGCAAACTAATTAATACAATATATAAAAAGAATGACCAATTGGTTATCAAATCTAATCAATTATTAAGAATACAATTAATATGGGATTTCATTTAATGAGTGCAATGTAGTGATTACTCTTACAATGTGAAAAAAAAATGTTATTCAATCAAATTCTTTGAAACTTACTGAATGAGAATCTTTGTGATCTAATGCATAATCAAATGTTATTCAATCAAGCTTGGGGGACCTAACTGGGATGTGAAACTGGGGAGGCGCGACTCAACAACCGCAAGCTTCTCCGGGGCAAATAGTAACATTCCAGGCCCCTCTTCGAGCCTTCAAAATCTCATCTCGAGCTTCAACAATCAGGGCCTCTCGTCAGATGAAATGGTTGCACTCGCGGGTACATAACTATAATTCTGATAAAGCAAAGTTCCTATTTTGCGTTTCTAACAAAAAAAAACCAATGAAATGCATGCTGACAAAGCACCAAACCAATTTTCTTGTGTTCATATGATATTTTTCATTGCTATTGACTATCACCATTCAAATCAAAAGGTTATTATTTGTATAAAATCTAGAGATATTTCCAAATGTCTGTGATGTAGACAATTAACGCTAGATTTATCTAGAAATAAATTGTTTACAATGCTTTTCTGCAGTCTATCATTGACTGATTATAGTAAATAAATACCAAATTGTCAAAGACTATACTTCCCTAGGTTTGTCTTTTTTAATTAATTAAACCTTCGTGACAAGGTTTTCTAATTTGTTCCACAGGAGCACATACAATAGGTCAAGCAAGGTGCATCAGCTTCCGTTCACATATTTACAGTGACACCGACATTAATGGTACATATGCCAATCAATTGCAATCGAACTGCCCGAGCACATCAGGCTCCGGGGACGACAACTTATCGCCTCTCGATTTTCAAACTCCCACCACATTCGACAACAATTACTACAAAAATATTCAAAATTTTGAAGGTCTTCTACACTCAGACCAGGAGTTGTACAACAATGGGTCGACCGATTCACTTGTCCTGACATACAGTAATAATGCCAACCAGTTCAGCTCTGATTTTGCGGCAGCAATGATCAAGTTGGGGGATATTAGCCCCCTCACAGGTTCACAAGGAGATATCAGAAAGAATTGCAGAGTGGTCAATTAACATATATGTATTATCATTTGTAATTAATGGTTTATGGAGATCGCATTGCTAGTTTAATAAATAAACAGGCAAAGATCAAGTATTTTGTTGTTGGTATTACAATTTTTCAACTCTGTGTAATAAAAATATTGTTTGGTTATTTCATATATATTTAGGGGAAATTTGTAGAGAGATCAGAGACTCGAACTTATGTTGGAGGCAGAATTTCAGATAATAAAGGAATACACAAAAATTACACACCTCTTTTTTTACAAAGTATAGGTTGAAAAGAATTATAAAATGGGTTCAATTGACCTCATCTGCCCTTACAAGCTCTTGCTACAGCGCCAAGCTCATTTAGTCCTGAGATTTTTTTGTTTTGTTTGGCAAACAGATATAAAAAAATTATTTTGTTAAATATATGAAAGCTTTGGAATTTTTATCATAGGCATTCGCCGAAAATTTTTTTATTAACCAAAATAAATTAAAAAAACACCAAACTGACAAAATTCGAATCAAAATCACTAAAATAGCCATTCCGGAATCACAGACACCGGAGTAACTCCGGAATCACAGAGTCCGGAATAACTCCGGAATCACAGAGTCCGGAGTAACTCCGGAATCACTGATTCCGGATTTATTTGCTGCACTGAGTTGCGCGGAGAGAGGGAGAGGTTGGTTTTGATTATTTTAATAATAAAAATATTAATATTTTATTTGATGAGTTGGGTTGTATTTATGTAAGTTTTTGTAACGAATTCGACTGCACTTATTGAGATTATAATTAAATTTTTTTTAACGTCGCAAATCATCGAGCTGTAGATATCCGAGTCTACTTCCACCACGTTTAGTCCGATTTGCGATCGGAGAAACGTGCATCTCAAATTTCGCTCCATCTTGAACATATATCTTAATTAGTCTTTTTTATAATGATTTTGCGTCGGATTCAATTTTGGATTGCTCATTTCTCCGATCGCAAAACAGACTCGACGTGATGAAAGTAGACTCGAATATCTACAGCTTGATGTCTTGCGACGATAAAAAATACTAATTATGATGCCGACGAGCTGAGCTGAAGTTGTTACAAAAAATATTAAGTATGATTAGCATTTTTTTTTTCTACAAACTTCGACTACTCTCTCCCCGATCATAATTAATTCTTTTTTATGATCGCAAGCCATCGAATTGTAGATATTCGAGTCTACTTCCACCACGTTGAGTCTGATTTGCGATCGGAGAAACGCGCATCTAAAATTTGGCTCCACTATCAACTTATATCTTAATTTGTAACTTTTTATCATGTGTTTGTGTCAGAATCAATTTTGAATCGCTCGTTTCTCCGATCGCAAATCAGACTTGACGCGGTGTTAATAGACTCGGATATTTACAGCTTGATTACTTGAGACGATAAAAAAAAACTAATTACAGTCTCGACGAGCGCAGTCAAAGTCGTTACAAAAAGTTACCTAAATAGAATCCAAGAATTGTATTAAATTATTAATATTTTAATATAAAAAGTTTTCAACGTTCAAACCTTGATTTTTTTTTCATGATTAACCTTAGAAAAATAAAAATAGTATTTATGACTTTTAATTCAAATCTTTTATAGTAATGACCATATTTTATAACATTCAGGTTCAAATGTGTTTTTCAGACGAATACGATTAGCAATACAAATTCTAAACTAAAAAAATATTCTGCTCGCTAAACATGTGG
>CAXKVX010003641.1:0-19133 GCA_964058865.1 Eleocharis quinqueflora | reverse complement strand
AATGAAGTAATAAGATATGAAGCACTTAGAATAGTATTATATGCTTCTTCGTGGTGGTTTCATGAAAGGTTTAGAGTTTTCTTGGAAGTTTACCACTCAAAATGAAGTAATCAATCAGAAACACTTGTTGTAGTAGGGTAAGATGCTTTGTAGTGTTTTGTAGAATAGTTATCACCAATAAATGAAGTACCCGGATCAAAAAAACTTCTCGTGGCTAGATGAGATGCTTTGTGGTGTTTTCTAGAATGGTTACCACCCATAAATGAAGTACTCGGATCAGAAAGACTTCTGGTAGCAGGATAAGATGCTTTGTAGTGTTTTCTTGAATGTTTGCCACCCATAAATGAAGTAATCAGACATGAATAGTTTAGATTGGTATTCTACACTTCTTCATGGTGGTTTCCATAAAGGTTTGGAGTTCTCTTGAAAGGGTACCACCAATAAATGAAGTACTCTGATCAGAAACACTTCTCGTAGTGGGATAAAATGCTTTGTGGTGTTTTCTTGAATGTGTTCCTCCCGTAAATGAAGTACTCAGACATAAAACACTTAGAATGGTATTCGATGCTTCTTCATGGTGGTTTCATGAAAGATTTAAAGTTTTCTTGGTAGGTAACCACTCGTAAATGAAGTAATCAATCATAAACACTTCTCGTAGTAGGGTATGATGCTTTGTGGTGTTTTCTAGAATGGTTACCACCCATAAATGAAGTACTCAGATCAGAAACACTTCTCGTAGCAGGATAAGATGCTTTATAATGTTTTCTTGAATGGTTGCCACCCATAAATGAAGTAATTAGACATGAAGCACTTAGAGTGGTATTCTACGCTTCTTCGTGTTGGTACCTTGAATGGTTTGGAGTTTTCTCGAAAGATTATCACACACAAATGAAGTAATAACATATGAAGCACTTAGAATGGTATTCTATGCTTCTTCGTGGTGGTTTCATGAAAGGTTTAGAGTTTTCTTGGAAGCTTACCACTCAAAATGAAGTAATCAATCAGAAACACTTGTCGTAGTTGGGTAAGATGCTTTGTAGTGTTTTGTAGAATGGTTATCACCAATAAATGAAATACCCGGATCAAAAAAACTTCTCGTGGCTAGATGAGATGCTTTGTGGTGTTTTCTAGAATGGTTACCACCCATAAATGAAGTACTCGAATCAGAAAGACTTCTGGTAGCAGGATAAGATGCTTTGTAGTGTTTTCTTGAATGTTTGCCACCCATAAATGAAGTACTCAGACAAGAAGAGTTTATATTGGTATTCTACACTTCTTCTTGGTGGTTTCCATAAAGGTTTGGAATTCTCTTGAAAGGGTACCACCCATAAATGAAGTACTCTGATCAGAAACACTTCTCGTAGTGGGATATGATGCTTTGTAGTGTTTTCTTTAATGTGTTCCTCCCGTAAATGAAGTACTCAGACATAAAGCACTTAGAATGGTATTCGATGCTTCTTCGTGGTGGTTTCATGAAAGGTTTAGAGTTTTCTTGGTAGGTAACCACCCGTAAATGAAGTACTCAATCATAAACACTTCTCGTAGTAGGGTATGATGCTTTGTGGTGTTTTCTAGAATGGCTACCACCCATAAATATAGCACCCGGATCAGAAACACTTCTCGTAGCATGATAAGATGCTTTATTGTGTTTTCTTGAATGGTTGCCACCCATAAATGAAGTAATCAAACATGAAGCACTTAGAGTGGTATTCTAGGCTTCTTCGTGTTGCTTTCCTGAAATGTTTGGAGTTATCTCGAAAGATTATCACCCACAAATGAAGTACTCCGATTAGAAACACTTCTCGTAGTGGGATAAAATGTTTTGTTGTGTTTTTTTTAATGTTACCACTCATAAATGAAGTAATAAGATATGAAGCACTTAGAATGGTATTCTATGCTTCTTCGTGGTGGTTTCATGAAAGGTTTAGAGTTTTCTTGGAAGGTTTCCACTCATAAATGAAGTTGTCAATCAGAAACACTTCTCGTAGTAGAATAAGATGATTTGTGGTGTTTTCTTGAAAGGTTACCACCCAAAAATGAACTACACAGATCAGGAACTCTTCTCGTTGCAGGATAAGATGATTTGTGGTGTTTTCTTGAATGTTACCTCTCATAAATGAAGTAATAAGATATGAAGCACTTAGAAAGGTATTCTATGCTACTTCGTGGTAGTTTCATTAAAGGTTTAGATGATTTGTGGTGTTTTCTAGGAAGGTTACCACTCATAAATGAAGTAATCATATCAGAAACACTTTTCGTAGTAGGATAAGATGTTTTGTGGTGTTTTCTTGAATTGTTACCATCCATAAATGATGTACTCGAATCAGAAACACTTCTCATTGCAGGAAAAGTTGCTTTATAATGTTTTCTTGAATGGTTGCCACCCATGAATGATGTAATCCGATATGAAGCCCTTAGAATGGTATTTTATTCTTCTTCGTGTTAGTTTCCTAAAAGGTTTTGAGTTTTATTGAAAGATTATCTCGGATCAGAAGCATTTCTCGTAGCAGGATAAGATTTTTTTATGGTATTTTCTTGAATGCTTACCATCCATAAATGAAGTAATAAGATATGAAGCACTTAGAATGGTATTCTCGGCTTCTTCGTGGTGGTTTCATGAAAGGTTTAGAGTTTTCTTGTAAGGTAACCACTCGTAATTGAAGCAACCAATCATAAACACTTCTCGTAGTAGGGAATGATACTTTGTGATGTTTTCTAGAATGGTTACAACCCATAAAGGAAGTACCCAGATCAGAAACACTTATGTGGTATGATAAGATGCTTTGTGGTTTTTTCTTGAATGGTTGCCACCCATAAATGAAGTAATCTGACATGAAGCATTTAGAGTGGTATTATACGGTTCTTCGTGTTGGTATCTTGAATAGTTTGGAGTTTTCTCGAAAGATTATCACTCACAAATGAAGTACTCGGATAAAAAAACACTTCTCTTAGCAGGATAATATGCTTTGTGGTGTTTTCTTGAATGTTTATCACCCATAAATGAAGCAATCAAATATGAAGCACTTAGAATGGTGTTATAGGCTTCTTCATGGTGGTTTCATGAAAGGTTTATAGTTTTCTTGTTAGGTTACCACTCGTAAATGGAGTAATCAATCATAAACACTTCTCATATTAGGATTAGATATTTTGTGTTGTTTTCTTGAGTGGTTACTAATCATAAACACTTCTCATACCAGGATAAGAAGCTTTGTGTTGTTTTATTGAATGTTTGTCACCAATAAATGAAGTAATCAGACATGAAGCAATGAGAATGGTATTCTACGCTTCTTTTTCTGGTTTCTTGAATGGTTTGGAGTTTTCTTGAAAGATTACCACCCACAAATGAAGTACTCAGATCAGAAACACTTCTCGTAGTAGGATTAGATGCTTTGTGCTATTTTTTTTTAATGTTTACCACCTATAAATGAAGTAATCAAACATGAAGCACTTTGAGTGGTATTCTTTGCTTCTTTTAGGTGGTTTCATGAATGATTTAGAGTTTTTTTGGAAGCTTACCACTCATAAATGAAGTAATCATATCAGAAACACTTCTCGTAGTAGAATAAGATGTTTTGTGGTGTTTTCTTGAATTGTTACCACCCATAAATGAAGTACTCAGATCAGAAACACTTCTCCTTGCAGGATAAAATGCTTTGTGGTATTTTCTTGAATGTTTGCCACCCATAAATGAAGTAATCAGACATGAAGCGCTTAGAGTGGTATTCTACGCTTCTTTTTTATGGTTTCATGAAAGATTTAGAGTTTTCTTGGAAGTTTACCACTCATAAATGATGTAATCATATCAGAAACACTTCTCGTAGTAGGATAAGATGATTTATGGTATTTTCTTGAATGGTTACCACCCATAAATGAAGTAATCAAACATGAAGCACTTTGAGTGGTATGCTATACTTCTGCGTGTTGGTTTCCTGAAAGGTTTGGAGTTTCTTGAAAGGTTAACACTCATAAATGTAGTACTCCGATCAGAAACATTTCTCGTATTAGGATAAGATGCTTTCTGGTGTTTTCTTGAATAGTTAACACCCATAAATGAAGTACCCGGATCAGAAACACTTCTCGTAGCAGGATAAGATGCTTTGTGGTGTTTTCATGAATGGGTACCACCCATAAATGAAGTAATTAGACATGAAACACTGAGAGTGGTATTCTATGCTTCTTGGTGCTGGTTTCCTGAAAGGTTTGGAGTTTTCTTGAAAGACTACCACCTAAAAATGGAGTACTCGGATCAAAAACACTTCTCATAGCAGGATAAGATGCTTTGTGGTGTTTTCTTGAATGTTTACCACCTATAATTGAAGTAATCTGATATAAAGCACTTAGAATGGTATTCTATGCCTCTTCTTGGTGGTTTCATGAAAGATTTTGAGGTTTCTTGGAAGGTTACCACTCATAAATGAAGTAGTCAATCAGAAACACTTTTCATAGTAGAATAAGATGCTTTGTGGTATTTTCTTGAATGGTTAACACCCATAATTGAAGTACCCGAATCAGAAACACTTCTTGTAGCAGGATAAGATGCTTTGTGGTGTTTTCTTGAATGTTTATCACCCATAAATGAAGTAATCAGACATGAAGCACTTAGAGTAGTATTCTACGCTTCTTCATGTTGGTTTCCTGAAAGGTTTTGAGTTTTATTGAAATATTATCACCCACAAATGGAGTACTCGGATAAGAAACACTTCTCGTAGTTGGATAAGATGCTTTGTGGTGTTTTCTTGAATGTTTACCGCCCATAAATAAAGTAATCAGATATGAATCACTTAGAATGGTATTCTAGCCTTCTTCGTGGTGGTTTAATGAAAGGTTTAGAGTTTTCTTGAAAGGTTACCACTCATAAATGAAGTAATCAATCATGAACATTTCTCGTAGCAGGATAAGATTCTTTGTGGTGTTTTCTTGAATGGTTACCATCCATAAATGAAGTAATCAGACATGAAATACTGAAAGTGGTATTCTACGCTTCTTGGTGCTGGTTTCCTGAAATGTTTTGAGTTTTATTGAAATATTATCACCCACAAATGGAGTACTCGGATAAGAAACACTTCTCGTAGTTGGATAATATACTTTGTGGTGTTTTCTTGAATGTTTACCACCCGTAAATGAAGTAATCATACTTGAAGAACTTAGAGTGGTATTCTATACTTCTTTGTGGTGATTTCATGAAAGGTTTAGAGTTTTTTTTAAGGTTACCACTTATAAATGAAGTAATCATATCAGAAACACATCTCGTAGTAGGATAAGATGCTTTGTGGTGTTTTCTTGAATGGTTACCACCCATAAATGAAGTACCTGGATCAGAATGCGTATCCTTTCAAGAAAACACTATGAGGAAGCATAACCTTCTACCGTAATTGTTTAATCTTCGAGTACTTGATTTATGGGTGGTAACTTCTCAACAAAATACCCCAAATCATCTTAGCTTACTAAGAGAAATATTTCATTTTTGAGTACTTAATTTAAGAGTGATAATCTTTTAAAAAACACCATGAAGCAGCTTAACCAACTAAGTTAAGTGTTTTATGCCTGGCAACATATATTGGTGCCAAACTTTAAAGAAAACACCACAATGCATCTTTGCCTACTATGATAAGTGTTTCTAATCGAGTACTTCATTTATCAGTGGTAGCCTTTGAAGAAAACCCCATAAAGCATTTTAGCCTACTACGAGAAGTGCTTCTTCTTTGAGTACTTCATTTAGGGTAGTAATCTTTCACTAAAATACCACAAAGAAGCATAAAATACCACTTTAAGTGCTCCATATTCGAGTACTTCATTTATGGGTAGTAACCATTCAAGAAAACACCACAAAGCATCATAGAATGCTATGAGAAGTGTTTCTTCTTCGAGTACTTCATTTAAGGGTGGTAACCTTTCCAGAAAACACAACGAAACAGCTCAACCTACTAAGCTAAATGTTTTATGTTTGAGTACTTCAATTATGGGTGAAAGCCTTTCAACAAAACACCACATTGCATCTTAGCTACTACAAGAAGTGTTTCATCTCTAAGTACTTCATTTAAAGGTGGTAATCTTTCCAGAAAACACCACGGAACAACTCAAACTACTAAGCTAAATGTTTCATGTCCAAGTACTTCAATTATTAGTTTTCCTTTCAACAAAACACCACAATGGATATTAGCCTACTAGAAGAAGTGTTTCATCTTTGAGTACTTCATTTAAAAGTGGTAACCTTTCTTGAAAACACCACGAAATAGCTCAACCTACTAAGCTAAGTGTTTCATTTTCGAGATCTTCATTTATGAGCAGCAACCGTTTCAGAAAATACCACAAAGAATCTTAGCCTACAACAATAAGTGTTTCTTCTTCGGGCACTTCAGTTATGGCAGGTAATCTTTCAAGAAACAACACAAAGCATCTTAGCCTACTACGAGAAGATTTTTATATCTTCGAGTACTTTACTAAAGCGTAATAATCTTTCAAGAAAACAGACCGAATCAGCTTGATGTACTATGCTAGGTGTTTCATGACCGAGTACTTCGTTTATGGGTGATAACCTTTCAAAAATACACCCCTAATGAAGTAATCAAACATGAAGCACTGAGAGTGGTATTCAATGCTACTTCGTGGTGGTTTCATGAAAGGTTTAGAGTTTTCTTGGAAGATTACCACTCATAAATGAAGTAATCAATCATAAACACTTATCGTAGTAGGAAAAAAGATGCTTTGTGGTGTTTTCTTGAATGGTTACCACCCATAAATGAAGTACCCAGATCAAAAACTCTTCTCGTAGCAGGATAAGATGCTTTGTGGTGTTTTCTTGAATGTTTACCACTCATAAATGAAGTAATCAGACATGAAGCACTGAGAGTGGTATTCAATGCTTCTTCGTGGTGGTTTCCTGAAAGATTTCGAGTTTTCTTGAAAGATTACCACCCACAAATGAAATACTCGGATCAGAAACACTTCTGGTAGCAACATAAGATGCTTTGTGGTGTTTTCTTAAATGATTGCCACCCATAAATGAAGTAATCAGACTTGAAGCACTTAGAGTGGTATTATATGCATCTTTGTGGTGGTTTCATGAAAGGTTTGGAGTTTTCTTGAACGATTATCACCCACAAATGAAGTACTCGGATCAGAAACACTTCTCGTAGCAGGATAAGATGCTTTGTGGTGTTTTCTTGAATGTTTACCGCTCATAAATGAAGTAATTCGATATGAAGCACTTAGAATGGTATTTTATGCTTCTTCGTGCTGGTTTCCTTAAAGGTTTGGAGTTTTCTTGAAAGATTATCACCCACAAATGAAGTACTCCGATCAGAAATACATCTCATAGTAGGATAAGATGCATTGTGATGCATTCTTGAATGTTTATCACTCATAAATAAAGTAATCATATATGAAGCACTTAGAATAGTATTATAGCTTCTTTGTGGTGGTTTCATGAAAGGTTTAGAGTTTTCTTGGAAGGTTACCACTCGTAAATGAAGTAATCAATCATAAACACTTCTCATTGTAAGATTAGATGCTTTGTGTTGTTTTCTTGAGTGGTTACCACCCATAAATGAAGTACCCGGATCAGAAACATTTCTCATAGTAGGATTAGATACTTTGTGGTGTTTTCATAAATGTTTACCACCCATAAATGAAGTAATCAGACATGAAGCAATGAGAGTGATATTCTACGCTTCTTCGTGCTGGTTTCCTGAAAGGTTTGGAGTTTTCTTGAAAGATTACCACCCACAAATGAAGTACTCGGATTAGAAACACTTCTCGTAGCAGGATAATATACTTTGTGGTGTTTTCTTGAATGTTTACCACTCGTAAATGAAGTAATCAGACATGAAGGACTTAGAATAGTATTCCATGCTTCTTTGTGGTGGTTTTATGAAAGGTTTAGAGTTTTTTTTGGAAGGTTACCACTCATAAATGAAGTAATCAATCATAAACACTTCTCCTATTAGGATAAAATGCTTTGTGGTGTTTCTTGAATGTTTATCACTCATAAATGAAGTAATCAGACATGAAGCACCGAGTGTGGTATTCTATGTTTTTTCATGATGGTTTCTTGAAAGATTAACACCCACAAATGAAGTACTCGGTTCAGAAACACTTCTCGTAGCATGATAAGATGTTTTGTGGTGTTTTCTTAAATGTTTACCATCCATAAATGAATTAATCAGATATGAAGCACTTAGAATGTATTATATGCTTTTTCGTGGTGGTTTCATGAAAGATTTAGAGTTGTCTTTCTAGGTTACCACTCATAAATGATGCTCTCGTAGCATTTTCTTGAATGTTTTCTTCTTTTCGAGTGGGTCGTTATGCACTTCGGATTGTCTAACGCACCGAGTACTTTCATGAGAGTTATGAACCAGGTACTTCACCCTTTTTGCAACAAGTTCGTAGTGGTTTACTTCGATGATATTCTCATCTATAACCGAACCAAAACTCTGCCTGGACCGAGGGAGGCCCAGAAGGCATTCGAGCAACCCAAAACTCTGCTCACGAGTGCTCCGGTGTTATCCCTTCTGAATTTCGACAAGGTGTTCGAGGTTGAATGTGATGCCTCGTTCATTGGAATTGGAGCAGTTCTATCTCAGGAGAAGAAACCAGTAGCTTACTTCAACAAGAAGTTAGGAGGACCTCGTACCAACTACTCGGTTTATGATGTTGAGCTCTATGCCATTGTTCAAGTTCTACAACATTGGCGACATTATCTCATCCCGAAAGAGTTCCTTATCTTCACCGACCACCAAGCTTTGAAGTTTTTGCAAAACCAGAATAAGCTCAGTACCCGACATGCGAAATGGTTCATAATGCTGCAAGAATACACCTTTACCATGTTCACCAGTCAGGAACTAGCAACAAAGCAGTCGATGCATTAAGTCACCATATCAGTTTGATGTCAGCAATGAAGAATGTGGTTCTCGGATTCGAGGAACTTTCTCGAGAGCTACGAGAATATGTTGAATTTGGACCTATAATCGGAGGTGTTGAATCGAAAATCCGACATGACTATCTCCTCCAAGACGGTTGTGTTTTCTTCGAGAACTTGCTCTGCATCCCAAACACCTCCCTTCGATTTTGGATTGTTCAAGAGATCCACAAACAAGGTCAGTTTGGTGCCGAAAAGACACTTCACTTAATTAAAGAGAGATTTTTTGGCCGAACATGTCGAAAGACATTAAACTCTTCATAAAGTGTTTCCAAGCTGCTAAAAGAACCGACACCAACCAAGGACTGTATAGCCCCTTACTAATTCCAACCATAACATGGTGAGACATCTCGATGGATTTTGTTGTAGATTTACCAACAACTCGGAAGAAGAATGACATTATTATTGTTGTCGTAGACATGTTCAGCAAGATGGCCATTTTCAGATCCTGGAAGACGACCCTCAATGCTTGCATAATTACCGAGTTGTTCTTTACATAAGTAGTTTGCCATCACGGATTACCAAGTTTTATAGCCTCTGACCGAGATGTAAAGTCCATGGATTCTTTTTGGAAAGTAGTCTGGCCACGACTTGGTACCGAGTTGAAGTTCATCACAACTTGCCACCTGCAGACTGATAGACAAATCGAAGCAGTCAACCGAAGCCTCGCCAACATGTTGCGAGCACAAGTTACGCCTTTTGGGACATAGGATACTATCTTGCCAAAAAATGAATTCGAGTACAACTGTTCGGTTAACTGTTCCACCTGATTTGCTCCTTTTATTGTGGTATACGATTACATTCCCAGAGGCCCCCTCGACTTGTTACCAATTATAGGCCCAAGCAAGAGCTCGAAGGATGCCGCAACACATGTTCGCAATCTGCAGGAAATCCACGAGCAAGTCCACAAGAACCTTATAGCAACATACGAGAAGTACAAGGCTCATGCAGACAAAAGGCGCCGGCAAATAGATTCGGAGTTGGAAAATTTGTATGGGTCTATTTGAGTAAGGATCGGTACTCGAAAGGTGACTACAACAAGCTCACTCGTCGTAAGATCGGAGCCTACCCAATTATGGAGAAGTTTGGTGAGAATGCCTATCGAGTCAAGCTACCCGAGGACATGCACATCTCGAATGTATTCAATGTTCGACATCTTCACAAGTACTATGGTGAAAATACAAGCTTGAGGTCAAGCTTTCATCAACCCGGGGAGCCTGATGCAAATCAAGAAATGATCCAATCCGATACCGATTCAGATTCTGACCCGAATTTGATTTAATGGATTTTGCCATAATTTTATCTTCAAGGTTACTTTGTGTGCACTCCAATTATCTTAAAAATATTTTCTTTATTTTTTGACTTTTATTTTCTTAGCATTTAATTATCATATCTTTTAGTTATTTCTTTCAGTTGTTGTTTTTTTGGGACCAATACACTTGTCGCCTATAAAATGGACCATAGTCATTTAATGATCATCAAGTTTTGAATACAATTAGTGTTTTTTAAGAATTTCAAGAATTATCTTTGCTACTTAGCGGTTATTTTTCTTTGTGTTTTTTTCCACTAAATCATTTATCTCTTCTTGTTCTTGCAGAGTTCAGACTTGAGATTCGGTGAGCGTCAGTAATATAATAGCTATAATATATTTAACCTTAAATGTACTGTAGATATGTAACTAAGAAGCTGGGTAATAATTGGTTAAAATAATAATTTAATAGGACTATGTTTGTCTTCTCTGTCTTGAAATTATTTAGCCAATAACTAAGTTGACATTTGCATAAATTGGTTATGACTTACGAGTCTCAGGGAGTCAGGGTCGACTGGACCCGTATCCTCTACACCCATAAAAAATGGATGCTCTCTGCACCTACTAATTTGGACCGTCCGATTAGATCTGAACGCTTGACCGCCAATTATATGATTCAGGGGCTTTTGTATTATAAAATCACATCCGTTCTAATCTAATCAGACGATCCAGATTAGTGAGTGCAGAGAGCACCCATTTTTTCTGGATGTAGAGGATATCGTAACTTGGATCTGTAAATGGATCTGTAAAGGAATTCACTTTTCTTATATGTAAAGGAATTCACTTTTCTTTTCAAGCCGTCAAAGGAAAATGGATCTGTAACTTGGATTTTCTTTTCTTAGATAAGTCACGAGTTCGGTTTAATATATAGAGTAAATATAATGTCCACTCTTAACCGTTCTTCTTACATATTTCTCACTAGAAGATATAAACAATTAATGAACCGCTCTGCCCGTTATGTTCGCTCAACTGCATGTCTTTATATTTTGGTTTAAAGTCTTTATATTTAAATTCGCAACAAAACAACTATAAAATTTCTAATATAAAAACTTGCAGTATAATCGTTGCAAGTCTTTATATTGTTATATGCAAGTTTTTATATTTAAATTTGCTGAAAAATTGTTGCGAAAATTTCTAATATAAAGGATTGCAGCAAAAAATCAAGACTTGCATTAATATAAAAGACTTCAATCCTAAATATAAAGACATGCAAGGAAGCGGACAGAGCAGATAGCAGAGCAAAACTGGAGCGGATGCAAAAATTGCAAGTCTTTATATTAGAATAATAAAGTCTATATATTGTTTCATGCAAGTATTTATATTTAAATTTGCTGAAAAATAACTACAAAATATCTAATATAAAAACTTGCACAAAAAAAAATAAAGACTTGCAATAATATAAATACTTGAGAGCGACATGACAGACATAACACTTTTGTTGCAAATTTTAAATATAAAGACTTCAGACCTAAATATAAAGATATGTAGTTTAACGGACATAGTAGATAGAGCAGAGCGGACAGAATAAAGCATTAATTATTTTTGTCTTCTGGCGAGAGGGGCAAGAGGGGAACGATTAAAACGGGACTATTATACATATCCTAATATATAATAGGTCAAGCAATAGACTTAGTAATATCATACAAATTTGACCTTTAATATATTTATGTAAACCAAATTCGTAATAAAAAAAACTCATTATCCGGGAACAAAAGAAAAGAAAATCCAAGTAAATTCTCATTTTATCGTTAATTTTTTTTATCAAGAAAATAAAGAATATAAAACATAACTTATACGAAGAGAAACAACAAAAAAGGAATGCAAATAAATCATGGCATTATCGTAGTTAGGAGATGATATTTTCATTTTCTACCTAAGTATCCGCATATCTTATTATGCGTCCAGACATCTTAATAGCAGCAACCAAGTGCTTCTTCTAACATCTTCGACTGCATGATGGAAAGATGAAGAAAGATCTAGGATTTCTGCTTGCAATTTCTTTTTGAGAAAGGAGGCGGGGGAGGCCGTCGGCGACTTCCCCTGTCGTTACGCCGTCCTTGTCTTCTGTTGGCTAGAGTGACAACTCTACTACTCTTTTCGGTCTACTAAGAATATGAGGTGTAGCGAGATCCTCTGTTTAAGGTTTATGTAAGGGTTTAGGTAGGGAGGTGAAGGCGAAGGGTTGTGGCTAGGCTGAGAGAGAAGACGATGCCGAATCAGAGCGAGAGGCGACTACTGAGAGAACTCGCGATGCGGTTCCCTCCTCTCTCTCCTTTACAACGACGACTATGCTCTCTGGAGAGGCAGATAGGTGTGAGTGTGCGGTGGAGGCTGAATGGAGGAGGTGGAGACGGGGCGTCGTCAACGGAGGTGGAGCAATCGAGGCAGACCAGTAGAGGCGGTTTGCAGCGGAGACGGATCTTTGAAAGTTGAGGTTGCGAGAGAGAGATAGGCAGCTGAGGGGAGATGATGGCGGAGGCGAGATCGGCAAGGCGGGAGGTATAACCGAAGAGGTGGAGGCAGGATCAAAGAGGTGGAGGTAAGGGAAGGTGACGGCTGGAGAGAAAATCCTAATTATTTCTCTCCCAGCAGCTCTTCATCTCTCTCTCTCAGCTGCCACTCCTTTCCTCACTCTCTATCTCTCTCTTTCTCTTTTATCACAATTCTCAGTATTCTAGTTACTCTTTTGTAGTGTATTTGAATTGTAAGTTTGTGTGATTGCTAAATAGCTTAAGGTCTTGTAGAGTTATATACACTTCCGCATCGAAAATCTTTATTTCTACTTAAGACTCAATTTTAGATTAGGTTTCAGTATTTCTAACAAGTGGTATCAGAGCCACGGGTTCAAACTTGGCAATCTTGAAATTTGTTGAAAATTTTGCTAGCAATTTGTTGAAAATCGCTTGTTGGTGTCATCAAAAGAGTTATTTAGCTCGATCGTAGTGCTTTCATTATCTCTATTGAACAACTTGTCGAAGTATTCTCTCTGTATGTTCTTGATCTCGTCGTCTTTCACCAAAAGTCTATTTGTCTCGGCCTTGATGCACTTTTCTTGACTGAAATCTCTTTTATTTCTCTCGTGGGTTTGGCAATCTTATAGGCGATATTTTCGCCTTTCTTCATACCTATCTTATGATATAGATCCTCATATGCTCGACCTCTTGCTTCACTCGCAGCTTTTATGCGTTCTTTTTGGATGTTTTATATTTTTGTACGTTGTCTTCACTCTTGTCGTGTTAGAAACACTTGTAGCAGTCTTTCTTCTTCTTGATAATTTTTTTGCACGTTCTCGTTTCACCACCAAGTGTCTTTAGGTTTGTGCTATTTTTCTTAGTTGTTGGGATAATTAATTAGTACAATTCAAATTAAGGTATCATACAAAACTGTTCTCTAATCTAAAGCAATTGCAATCAATCAATTCAAATACCGTTGCGACGTGAATGAAATAAATAAAAGAGCGAAAGCGGTACTTACCTTTAGGAATGGAGGAAAAGCCTGACAGCCCGATCGAACCAGCCTGACTCAAAGCTTTGCCTGGCTGGCCCGCAACCACGACAGGCCTAGAGCCAGGTCAGGTCAGGTGTGGGCTTAAGGTACAACCCATGGGACACCTGGTGGGCTAAATGTTATTTCAAGGCGCCCCATGGGTTGTACCTGGGCTTAATTTTCAATGGTTATTTACGCCTGGTGGGCTATGCCCTACACCTGGCGCCTTGAAAATAAAGGCCGGCTTAGGTTAGGATTTACACCTGGGCTAAATGTTATTTCAAGGCGCCTGTCGGGGGATAGATTGGAGCATCCTCACTTAATCCCCATTCATGGCTTCCATAATCCGAGAAAGTGTAAAAGAAAATATTCAGTTTACTATAAAAGACATCAAAATTGCCATCGAGCAGAGATATAATTTCAAGGCACATTATCACAAGTGTTGGCGTGCAAAGGAGATCACAATCGCACAATTATTCGAAAGATGAAGGCAAGCTTATGATTTAATCGTGCCATTGCTCCTTGCCATACAAAGAACAAATCCGGGTACAGTGATTTACCGCACCGACAAATGACCCAAATGAAAGATTATTTCAAGCAATGTGTTGGCATACGATCCGACAGTAAAGGCCTTCAGACATTGCAAACTTGTTATAGGTATTGATGGTACACATTTATCTGGGAGGTATAAGGGGAAGATGTTAGTTGCATGTGGCTTCGATGCGGAAGATCAGTTGCACCCCTTGCATTCGTCTTGGTTGACATCGAGAACAACAAATCTTGGGAGGATTTTATGAAATTTGTTCGTAGGGAAGTGGTTGGATCACGAGTTGTGACAGTACTCTCAGATTGTCACAAGAGTATATTGCGGGTTTTTAGTGAGATAGACCTGGGATGGAGTACTCAAGATGACCACGCCTTTCATCGATATTGTTCAAGGCACATATGTCAAAATTTCACAAAAGAATTTACAAACAAAAAATTAACATCGATTTTGAGGCAAGCAATGAAACAAAATCAAAAGAGGAAGTTTTGTTGGAATTGAGATGTCAATTTCAATAAATTAAGTTTGAACTACGTGTTATATGATTACTACATGTCATGTACTGTCACCAATATTACGAGGAGTAATATGTGGAAATGTCGTAAAGATGATTAATTCAATATTCAAGACATTATACGTATTTCACTAAGATTTTGGGTACGAATGCATATAAAACTAAAATAAATTGATTATAATTGTTAATGGACTGATTATGGTCAATTAAACTATATATGGGTGTTAGTGTAAAGTTAGAAATATTGTTTGGGCTAAAGCCAACTTAATTTGGATCAAAACCCAAACAAAACAATACAAACGAAGATCTATTGCGATTGCAATAAGGTTCCTTGCGACAGCAATACAGTAGGAGAAGTTTTGGAAATAAATATGCTGTTTTCAGCATGATTGATTGCGGCCGTAAAAGATCCTATTGCGACCGCAAGAGACCTGGCAGAAACTTGAAGAGAATACCGGACCTGACAAGGTATGCTATTAGGAAAGGCAGATGTCAGCATATAAGGATTCGAAATGAATGGATGAAGAGAATACACATCGACAATCATATGCTTGTGGGCGATGCAAACAGCCGGGACACAACAGGCGCACGTGCATTGCACCCCCCGACGACGAAGGTAATACTACATTATTTTTTTCTCAAAACAACATTTGTTTCAAATTGTTAATGTTTGAGATTTGATTAACGCACATAATTAGCACAGGGCCGATTCTCAAGACGATGGAGCTTGTTCTTTTAGAAATTGCATGTGTTATTTTTTTAGGCAAGATATGAACAATTTTTTTTATGTGTTATCTTTTGTGAACTTTTTTGTAGGATAAATTGTAATATTTTATGGAGCTCAATGTACTTTTTTTTTTATTAAGTTTGATTGTAGGATTAAATCAACATTTTATTTGGTTCAGATACTCATTTAATTTTGTTAATTGTGATGATATCATAGGTGCAAAAAAAGAGGTAAATATACTCAGATGTCAGGGCGCAACTATTACTTTCGTCCCTAGTAGGATCTCAAATGTGCATCTTCTCTGGAAATCCATATGATCTTCTCACATCAGGGGCGTAAGTAGTAGTTGTGCCCCAAATAATGCACAAAAAATGGTCTAGCAGGAAGACTCGAACCCATGCCCTCTCTCAAACCCAGTGCCTCTAACCAAATCTCCTACCACTAGTCAATTTTGTATTTCTCGTGAAGTTTGAGACTCTTCTTCTACTTGTATATGTCCTAGACTTCTATTATCATTTTTTATTTATTTCTTTAACCTGTATTATTAACATATTTTATTATTATTACTAATATATAGTAATATTTTGTTAATATTATCATTGTAATATTATGTTAATATTTTCCTAATTTCATATTATCATATTTTTAACTAATATTCAGTAATAATTTTGTTAATATTATCATTATTACTACAATCATAAGTATTAATAATTACTATTATTATTCATATTATAATATTATTAACATGATTTTAATAAACCTAATTATATTTTTAACTTTAATTTTTAACTATTTTTTAATTACTATTAACATGATCTTTTAATGAATTTAATCATATTTTTTTGCATATAATTTTAGAAGTGTAATTATTACTTGCGTCTCTAAGTGTGAAACCAACACAATTCTTACAAAAATTCTTTGAAATCAAAGAAAACAACGAATTTTTTTAAAAGCGCAAGTAATACTTACGGCATTGAAAATATTTGTCCTTAGCCCTCTATTAAAATTTCCCCTAATATTAAGCGATTCCTCAATGGGTCCCAACTGTCAGCGATAGATCGTACCACCAAAACTGGGGTAGAACACCTTCTTCTAAGTTATCCCTCTCCAACATTTCTCCTCTCTCTCGAGTCTCGACCTCTTTCGTCTCCATTCGTCTCTCTCCGGATCCGTAAGCGCAGCGAGAATCCATTTTCTATTAGACCCCCCATTAAATTAGGGTTTCGCGCTTGCCCATCCTCAGGCAAACCCCTCTGTTGCAAATACTCCTCAGAGCAGTTTAACCCAGGTCTGATTCCCTCCTAATTCCTTGTTTCTTCCTTCGATTGCTAACCTCATGCTGGCTCGATCTTGTGTCTTCCCTCTCATTTATGTTGTCTTTTAACTGATTTTGTGCGAATTTCAGGAAAATCTGTGAAAATTAGGAGCTCTCAGAGCCTCTCATGTTGGTCTATTGGCTCCTGAACGATTGGGTATTTTGATTGCTTCCGGGGTCCTCTACCAGCTCGTGGAGGATCCCGTTGGAGGAGAAATCTCAAATTAGGGTTTTAATCTTATTTCATGGTGCAAGGCTGGAGGTGTATTGATTAATAGAGTGTTTTATCTGAAGGGTTTGTTCATTTAATTTGATTTTGGAGGTTTTGAGATGTTCTCTCCTGGTACTGAATCGAGTCGTGACATGGGTCGAGTTGGTGATGCAGCTCTTATTCCGACCCGCTTTGTTTGGCCCTATGGAGGCACAAGAGTGTTCTTAACCGGCTCATTTACCAGGTATTTTCTTTGATTTTTAACCCGTCTGGATTGGTTCCCTTATGTACTTTTGGTGTCCGGTATGTTCCTTTTACACACCTCGTTATGTGTCAGTAGCCTTAGGAGCTCAGTATTACTGGTAAACAACCAAAGATGTTGTTGACAGAACAAATGATACTTCAATCTAGTTGTATCTGCAAGTTCCTTGTTAACTCACTTTTTTATGGTAGTGCATGTGACTCCTAAAGATATTGAATAGCTGACAGAAAGTGTTATTTGTTATTTTTCCACTTTAATGTGTGATACGTATTGTTTTTTATGATGAGCTCTGTATATGTGACTTAGCTATAGGTGTAGAAATGTATTTTATACTTTTCCAAGAAATATTTTATTCAAAAACTTTGCTTATTTAACAGAAGGGTGTGCAAAACATCAGAAATGTACTTTTTTTGCAAAGAATTTAATGTCTCGATATGTTTCATATATTTTAAACTATTAGATATTATCAGTTTTTCTTTTCATTTATATACGTAAAAGGTATCGGTATCAGTGTTTTGATGAAAGTCTACCCTAACTTGTTTGGGACTATAGTCTATAGGCTTTGTTATTATTATTGTTGTTCTGGTGTTTTTGGCAACAGCTAATAAATTATTTTGTCAGTTTCACTGTTATGATGTAAAAATGGTTGTTAATGTGTCCTTTGCCTTGAAATAATGACATAAGTTTTTTAATTCCCAAACTGATAACCTTAATCAAGATTTAACTCAAAAGTATGGTTGCATTGGTACTTTGCAAAGCATGATAATACAACTATTATTTGTGGTTTTCATAATAGAGAAGTTTACAAAAATATAAGTCTTTCAACAAAACCAAAAAGGACCTATTTCTTTAGTTTATCAAAATCAGGATAATCAGTTGTTAAGGGACTATAATTTGTTCATATCCATTATGGTCATCATTTTAATATTCATAATAATTATCACTATCTAGAAAGATACAATTGGTTTTTTTTTATTCAAAAATCATCTCAATATGGATATGAGTTGTTTTCTTATTCAGACGTGGATTACATGTAAAATATTTGTTCTATGATCAGCCCTAATGGTGGCACTTAGTTCAGGATAGTATGCTTGTTATAATAAGGAATGGGTTTAATGTGGAGATGAAATTAAAACTAAGAACAATCATATCTGCTAGGAATAATGTTCTTTATGTGTTCTATCAAAGAAATTATAGTCTGCTTTAGCAATAAAAGCATTAAAAAAACATGTGTTCCTAAGACGAGTTGATCCTTACTTTAGAAGCATATGCCACTTAATTCCTGAACAAGATTGTTCTGACAGCTTTAATAGGGAGCATTAGCATTCCCCTATGCAAAAACGGTGGGCCTACAGTAGTACTGACTGCTGTGTGGTTTCATCACTTAGAAAGTACAGATTCCAGAAATTGAACAAGGATGGATCGTCATGAATTAAGAAACTCGATTAGAAGTTCATCAAAGCTTCGTATATGTTGCAAGAGGGTAAAGGGTAAAGAAAGGAATTATATAAGAACAGTACAGCACTTGCTACCAGGTTGATCAAAGAGATGAGTCAATGAGGAGCTAGGGTTAGGATTTGGATTTGGATTTGCGAGGGGGGGGGGGGGGGGGGGGATGGGAAGTAAAAATGTCAATTGGTTCAGACAGCTACCATTTTTCCAGAATCCAAACTATGAAATTTCCAAAAAAAATCTTCAAAGGAACTGCAATGTCTGTACAGACCTGAATTCATCCTGAAAGAGATATGATTCATGGTGCGAAAAAAGATAGGTGAGATTCAAAACAAACCTGGTTCAAAATGGCCAGTCTGCTATAAGGTCTTCACCGCCTTCCTTTGTCTAGAC
>CAXKVX010003640.1:0-2500 GCA_964058865.1 Eleocharis quinqueflora | reverse complement strand
TGAAAATCATGGATGGCTGCCTGCCTTACATGGGTGAATGGATGAAAAACATTGATGCATGGATGCTTTACATCGGTGAATGGATGAAAAACATTGCTGCATGGATGAAAACATCGCTGCATGGATGAAAATCATGTTTACATGGATGAACGGATGAAAATCATGGATGAGTGGATGTAAATCATTGATGAGTGGCCGAAAATCATCCATGAAACGATGAAAAACGTGTTTTCATGGATGTTTTGGAGCTTGGGGATTTCATGGGGGTGGTAACCCTGCAGGTGGCTATAGGGTAAAAATTTATATTTCCTATTGGGGGGGGCTAAATTTCGGAGGGGGGCGGGTGTTGGGGCACGCATGCAGGGGTGTTGGGGCACGCATGCAGCAGTGTTGGGGCACGCATGCAGCGGTGTTGGGGCACGCATGCAGCGTTGTTGGCGCACGCATGCAGCGGTGTTGGGGCACGCATGCAGCGGTGTTGGGGCACGCATGCAGCGGTGGGGGCATGCATGCAGCGGTGTTGGGGCACGCATGCAGCGGTGTTGGCATGCCGCAAACGATGTAAAGCATGGTTGGATGGCTGCTTTACATGGAGGAATGGGTGCAAAACATGGATGAATGGGTGAAAAACATGGTTGCCTGGCTGAATGGCTGCCTTACATGGGTGCATGGATGAAAAACATGGCTGCATGGATGAAAAACATGGTTTCATGGCCGAATGCATGAAAATCATGGATGGCTGCCTGCCTTACATGGGTGAATGGATGAAAAACATTGATGCATGGATGCTTTACATCGGTGAATGGATGAAAAACATTGCTGCATGGATGAAAACATCGCTGCATGGATGAAAATCATGTTTACATGGATGAACGGATGAAAATCATGGATGAGTGGATGTAAATCATTGATGAGTGGCCGAAAATCATCCATGAAACGATGAAAAACGTGTTTTCATGGATGTTTTGGAGCTTGGGGATTTCATGGGGGTGGTAACCCTGCAGGTGGCTATAGGGTAAAAATTTATATTTCCTATTGGGGGGGGCTAAATTTCGGAGGGGGGCGGGTGTTGGGGCACGCATGCAGGGGTGTTGGGGCACGCATGCAGCGGTGTTGGGGCACGCATGCAGCGGTGTTGGGGCACGCATGCAGCGTTGTTGGCGCACGCATGCAGCGGTGTTGGGGCACGCATGCAGCGGTGTTGGGGCACGCATGCAGCGGTGGGGGCATGCATGCAGCGGTGTTGGGGCACGCATGCAGCGGTGTTGGCATGCCGCAAACGATGTAAAGCATGGTTGGATGGCTGCTTTACATGGAGGAATGGGTGCAAAACATGGATGAATGGGTGAAAAACATGGTTGCCTGGCTGAATGGCTGCCTTACATGGGTGCATGGATGAAAAACATGGCTGCATGGATGAAAAACATGGTTTCATGGCCGAATGCATGAAAATCATGGATGGCTGCCTGCCTTATATGGGTGAATGGATGAAAAACATTGATGCATGGATGCATGGATGCTTTACATCGGTGAATGGATGAAAAACATTGCTGCATGGATGAAAACATTGCTGCATGGATGAAAATCATGTTTACATGGATGAACGGATGAAAATCATGGATGAGTGGATGTAAATCATTGATGAGTGGCCGAAAATCATCCATGAAACGATGAAAAACGTGTTTTCATGGATGTTTTGGAGCTTGGGGATTTCATGGGGGTGGTAACCCTGCAGGTGGCTATAGGGTAAAAATTTATATTTCCTATTGGGGGGGGCTAAATTTCGGAGGGGGGCGGGTGTTGGGGCACGCATGCAGCGGTGTTGCAGCGGTGTTGGGGCATGCATGCAGTGGTGTTGGCATGCCGCAAACGATGTAAAGCATGGTTGGATGGCTGCTTTACATGGATGAATGGGTGAAAAACATCGATGAATGGATGAAAAACATGGCTGCATGGATGAAAAACATGGCTGCATGGATGAAAAACATGGTTTCCTGGCCGAATGCATGGAAATCATGGATGGATGGCTGCCTTACATGGGTGAATGGATGAAAAACATTGATGCATGGATGCTTTACATCGGTGAATGGATGAAAAACATTGCTGCATGGATGAAAAACATCGGTGAATGGATGAAAACATCGCTGCGTGGATGAAATCATGTTTACATGGATGAATGGATGAAAATCATGGATGAGTGGATGTAAATCATTGATTTGTGGCCGACAATCATCCATGAAACGGTGAAAAACGTGTTTTCATGGATGTTTTGGAGCTTGGGGATTTCATGGGGGTGGTAACCCTGCAGGTGGCTATAGGGTAAAAATTTATATTTCCTATTGGGGGGGGCTAAATTTCGGAGGGGGGCGGGTGTTGGGGCATGCATGCAGGGGTGTTGGGGCATGCATGCAGCGGTGTTGGCATGCCGCAAATGATGTAAAGCATGGTTGGATGGCTGCTTTACATGGAGGAATGGGTGCAAAACATGGATGAATGGATG
>CAXKVX010003639.1:0-22367 GCA_964058865.1 Eleocharis quinqueflora | reverse complement strand
ACTCCTCCTCATAAATATTTTGGGTTTCTTTCTCGTATCGTCCCTTTGGATAGATTTAATTATTTTTCTTAAATTGATTAATGGTTAAACTAAATACAAGTCAGGTGTAGTAACTAAATATAGGTATTCTCAGTAAATGTGATTGGTCCAACCTTGAATCGGATATAATCTCAAAGGCTGGACCTTAATCCACACTGAGTAATTTTTATAAATTACTCACGTTCCACGGTTGGTTGTGGGGTCCAGGTAAGGAGCATGAGTCTCTTTTGATGTCCAGAGGAGAGCATTAGGATGGAGTCCGGCGTCTTCCGTTTTGAAGATCACTTCAGTTGTTTCTTTTATTTCTTTTGTTAGGACTAGTGTGTAGTAGGTTAGTTAGGGTCGGTCCCACGTCCTTTGATGGGACTGTCCCGCCTTGTATGTATTTTACTTTTGTTTAACTTTCGCTGTAAACTTGGTATCCAGACATTGGATTTTATATATATATATATATATATATATATATATATATATATATATATATATATATATATATATATATATATATATATATATATATTTGTTGGATGATCATGTACTGTGTGAAATGTGTGTGCTTTTCCTTAAAGCTCAATATAATAAATAAAGCTTATATGTATTTTTGAGTGGCCAATTAAGCCTTTCGTGTACTTGAAATCAAGTACACGTGGCGGGATTAACACCCCTAAGTTAGTCATTAATTCTGGGGTGTGACAAACTGAAATCGAACGAACTAATTTTGAACTATTCTCAAATCGAGCTCGAACGAATTACGAACTACGAATTTTTCTTGTAGCCCTAGTCCTATGTCGATAACCGGGAAATTTTATGTTCAACCAACGTTGTAAATGGGTGGAGACCCAGCGCTATTTATAGAGGCATTAGTGTATCTTGAAAGATGCCAAATTAATTATCAAATATTTGAAATTATATTCTCTTCAATTCTTTTCCAAATTGTAATATTCATTTCTGTAAATATTTCTACGAATTTGGTATGATAGCTATAATATTCAATCAGAAAATATAACGATAAATTTAGGCAGTGAAAATCTGTCTTGGAATAGATCTCTTACGGCCGCAATGGATTCCATTGCGGCCGCAATAGACTTGGCTTTCAGACTTGGCATGAAATCTGCCAAGTCTCTTGCGACCGTAATGAGGGCTATTGCGGACGCAATAAATCTTCTGAAAATTCATAAGACTATTGCCAAATCTTTCTACTCCATTGCGATCGCAAATGATCTTATTGCGACCGCAATAGACTTGCGTTTGTGCTGTTTTGCTTGGGTTCTGATCCAATTTGAGTTGGATTTAGTCCAAACAATATTTCTGACTTTACACTAACACCAATATATAGTTTCATTAATCATAATTGGTCCAATAACAATTATAATTAATTTACTTAAGTTCTATATGTATTTGTGTTCAAAATCTTAATTAAATACGTATAATGTCACTGATATCAGTTAATCACATTACTTGCCCAAAACCTTTGAGTTGGAATCAATTATACATTTATATTTATATTTTTTATATTTATATAGAGACACGTTTGTATTAAATAAGTTTTAATAGTATTTATAAAAAAAATGAAAAACAAAAATTATACAAATATTATCCTTTTAGTCCGTTAATCGTTTGTTATCTTATAATTTTAACGGATAAGACCAAAATAAAGTAAGCAACTTTAATGGGCAATGAAATGATTAGAACAAGACCAATTTCAAATGGATAGAGGTACATAAATACCTCCACTCGTACAAGAATCTTGTACCCGTTGATAGTCCTAGCCGCTGGTGCGATGCGTGCTAGATCAAATGGTTAAGTTTGAGCATTTGATTTTGGGACCACGATCAATCCTCTATAAAAAAAAAAGTAGGTTAATTTTGCTATGAATCAAAATTAATTTGATTTCATTATTATTGATATAAAATTAATTTAATTGTACAATTATTTATGACTGTCATTGATTAGTATTTTATTTTTTATTCATAACATACTCTAAAAAATATATTTAACAAATTTTGAACTCAAATTATAAGGATGAATGTTGTTATGTTCAGCTGATGAGAGGGAGACGACTGAAGAGAATCAAGAAGGCTGTAAGCCTGTAACATACTAACATGGGATGAATTTATTTGGGCCTCGTGGGCTTTATTTATTTACTAATAGAAATTAATATTTGATTTCATGATGATTTAGTACATGATTCAACTCAAATATTGATTTCAAGAAGTTAAAACTTGAATTTAATGAAATTCAACATACCTATGCACATGAAAAGCATTTTTTTAAAAATTAAGGCCTGATTTCATGAAATAATAAAACAAAAACATGTTGAAAATGACACTTCCCATTTGTAGCAAAGTTCGTTCACCTTTGAACAAACTATTGTCATATATATACAGAAAAAAACAAAGAAAGAAATCTTTTTTGCAGTCACGAATAAACCCTAAACCCCCTCCTATGAGTGAGGGCATGCATAAAGAGTAGCAAATGAAAGGTGTACCGTGTACTAATCATAGCTGCATTGGAAGTTTCTGCTTCTCGGCTTACATATATATCATATATGCCTATTATCCAAAGATGTCTGGTTGGTTTTAGATCGATCCTTGGGAAATACCTTTTCTTGATACCTGATTCTCCTTTCATCCGGAGCTGTCGTAACTTGGGCTCATCATGCATGTTATACTCGCAGGGAAGAAAAAACGAGCAGTTTACGAGTCAAGCTCATGGAATTCACGATCATACTGGGCTTGGCAATGTTAGGTGAAGTGCATGAGAGTATGGAAAGAACTCGAGAAAAAATTCAATAGTAAACCTATAACAGTTATAATTAATGTCTATGATTCATTCTATTTATTGACAATTTGACATAACGAGCATTTTATTGAAAGATTGAATTATTATCGAACAAAGAGATATTCTCATTATAAAGAATAAGATCCTTTCGGAAGCAACATTTTTATTATTCTAACTGACAGAATTTCATTAGTGATTTGAGACTATCTGTCTAACTACCTCCTAAGAAAGATGCCGATAATACTATATCACCTTGGCTTGCATTCCCTGAGACTTGTGTTGAGGTGGTGAATACATAGATAATGCATGCTGCTCTCCCCCCTTATTAGGTCTAGTACTTAGAGCAGCAGTAAAAAAATCTCAACATATATATATATATATATATATATATATATTGTGCCTAGTAGACTGATGCATCTGCACTCAAGCTATCTACTAGACCTCTCCCTAGCTTGAACTTTCCAAATTCATTCTTCCTCTCCGTTTGCCAGCTTGAGGTCGGATTTACCGTACCGGTGTACATGTTCGAAAAAACACGAGTGAATATATCGATCGATCACAAGGCAATTTAGGGAAGTGCTAGATTTTATCTTTGTCTAGTCGGGTCAAGAAAGAAGCAAAACAGTACTCCTGGCTTCAAGCTGCTCCCTGGTTGGCGAGGTTGCTAGAGCTTACAGGACTACGCAGATTCAGCAAGGTAAATTGTCTGGTCTAAATTATGACCACATCACCTGTCCGCTGTCTTACATGATCATGATCTGTATTTTGTTCTATTATATTCTTCGTATATGTCTAAAACTATTCAAATTTTTATAGCACATAACATATTTCTATTCTTCATGGGCATTTAAGCTAAAGTTTTGCATGCATAGCATCATTACCAATTAAATTTAGCACGCTCTTCGTCTATTCTATTATAGAAAAAAATTGATAGTCCTATATATATCATAATATGGCTATATATACCCTTTTACTAAAAATTGAATCATGGAGAGTATCAACTATCATTCATGGATACTGTATACACTGACATTACTTCAAGATATGCCACGTGGCAACACATGCATATTATTCGAGGATCCTCTTCCTCCATCCGACGGTTCATCTTCATCCGTGGCTTCAATATAATTCCTCCACCTTGCTGCCATAAAAATTCACAACCACGAAAATCAACTCCCTCTCTCTCTCAAGTTCCATGTAATTTAATTGTAATTGAGGTCACCAGAAGGGTCAAAAGGTAAAAAAGGAGCTCCTTTTGCTCTAATACACGAGGGGAAATTGGAATGGGAAAAATGTTAAAGGCTGCTAGTTCATGGATGTCTTTGTGTGCACAAGAAATAAAATGATAAATGTTGAATATGATTCTAAAGTGCACATGAACGGCGGCATGTGCTGGGAGCTAATTGTCTTCTCTTGTTTCTTCTCATGTTTGGAGTGAAGGGAGCTTCTTATCTCTTTTATCTTTCTTTTTTTCTTTTTCTTTTTATTTTAATTGAATTATTGTTTAAAGTTGAACATGATGTCAAGCACATACCATCTTCTATCACATAAATCGCATGTTCAATAAATTTTAGATCTTTTTTGCCAAACTCTGTAATATGATCTACTAGTCTGCAATTTAATAATTTATATCTTGTATTTTACAACTTTTTTTTCTTGTTGTAATGCCCCGTAGAAACAATAGTGCAATTTTGTAATACCATAGTTCAGAAATGATATTTCCATGTCCAGATTGTGGCTTCCTTTATAACTTTTTGTTTCTCTTCTTCTTCTTATTGCTCTTTTTCTTCTTGATAAACAGTACGGCAAAACGAATTACCTACTTGTTTCTTGTCGAAAGCTAGCCTCAAAACATGAATGCATAGCGAAGGGAGTACAAATGTCAGAAAAATTGGGAAATATTGACAATTGTATACGCAGGAGGAACTGAGATTGTCAAAAAATAATTAAAGAGGTTTTCAATTTCCAGAACAAGTTTGAAAATGAAGAAAGGAACAGAGATTAATTGCCAAAAAGGATGAGACGAAATACAATTACATTATCTTAGATAAATTCGCTAATGTTTCTAAATTAAAAATATTTATAGTGGTATTTTTGCACCAACATGTCCGAAAGAGCAATAATGCGAAATAATGCTTGTCAAATAGTGTGAGATATTGCCTTCTTCTTCTTTTCTGAACTAGTATACCATCTTGCCACTTGGCATGCATAGCTTGACTTTTTTAGTCAGGCAGTAATGGAGTCTAACGTCGCCTAAGGGCTTTAAATAAAAATAAAAAAATGGAGTCTAACGATTTATTGACAGTCACGGTTCTGTTTGTATTACACAAGTCATATGCTTAGTAATTTAGTTCCAGTCACAATCCTGTTAGTACTACAAGTGCAAAACTATTCCATGGCAATTGCTTACGAAGTACTAAATGTCAGGAACTATAATTATACTTATTACTTTATAAGAGAATTAAACCTCCATAAACAAACGCATGCTTATTGTGACAAAATAATTAGAGAATGCTACCATAATCAGTGCCTAGACTGCTCATGGCACCTTGCTGCAATATGAGTAATAATTCAGATTCATATTTTGAAGTTCCAATTCTAAATTATTTTATTGAAAGGAGAAAGGGAATTATATAAACCTCCTGTCTAGTTACAATCAGAACTTGTAATTCAGCGGCCTGTAATTTGAGGGAACAAAAAATGTGTTTGTAATATAAAACTTACAAGAAACATAGATCATTTTTCTCTACATCCATAATGCAACTGCAAATCTACCACCATCTAAAGATACTCCATACATCTCGTAACAAAACCAAATTGCATTTCTTTACAATTTGACATATACTGAACAGCAAAAAAAACCTAAAATGATGCATTCATTTATGAAATTTACATGATACCATATTAGCCAGCTGCCTCTAAGAATTTACAATGATCCTTTTAGTCTCAAACTCACTCTACTTTCCACATGAACCCCCAGAAAATAAAAGGAGAAGGGAAAAAAGAAAAGAAAGATCTGGTACACACACAAAAAATATGAAAATGGCACTAGCCCTTTTTCAATAGTGCTAAATAAAACTATAGCCAAAACAAATATAAGAGCTTAATCAGGGCCAGGCTGCAAAATTGGAATTTCTATTTTTATTAATAGCCGATCTATCATTAGTTAACGGGTCGACTGATCATTGCTTACACAGTTACACTAGATGTTGACTTGTCAACAACACGCACATTGTACTGCTCATAAACCCTAGCTCGGTTCTCTTGCCACCACTGCTCTGCTTGCTTTTCACTAAACCTCTTTCGGCTGCAAGTTTAATTTATGAGCGAGGCTACGGTACTTCACAAAGCACCAAGCAAACAGTACTTCGTCTCCATATCTCCAATTTCAAAGTCCAAACGTCCGATGCAAACCATTGAACTTGATTTTAATATTGAAATCTCATTGGAGACCGAATTTTACATCTTTTAGATTACTATTTTCAAGAGGGTGAAAAGTTGGTTAATCTAACGATTTGTGAACCATAAGATCTGAATGATTTTTCACCTCTATAAAAAAATAGTAAAAAAATTCTAAAAAATGTAAATTTCAGTCGATTTCAAATCAAGTTCAATGGTATGGATTCGTCGTTTAGACTTCGAAATAGAAAATACGAAGACAATGTACGCTTGTTTGGTGCTTTGTGAAGTACCATAAACTCGCTCTTAATTTATTTGGTTATTTTCAAACTTAGTAAATAACCAGTGAGGCCTTACTGCTGAATTAACTGGTGCCATCTTTTTTTTTTTTTTTAAATTTGCTATTTTCAGGAGAATAGTAAACAAATATAGGACTTATACTAGGTCTCATGCTTACAATCCAGTCAAAAACCAAGGGATGCCGGTTACTACCAGATTTTTTACTTATGGTGTTCTTAAGGCTGAAGCTAGTAATGAATTAGACTAAGAGTTCTAACATTTCTCATCCAGTACAATACCATAACACCAGCTTTGCCTAACTACAAGCAATGGGCACCGAGATGAACAAGCAAGCCGGTGAACTGAAAAGGTAATTTTTTTTTACTTAAACTAAATTGCTTCTGACAGAACAGAGAGTTGAGAGCTTGAGATTCACAAATTATTACCTGAATCTGACCCGCTTAAGATCTCTGGCCCCACCAGGTAAACTGGTGAGTGTGATGTACACACCAGGTTCGTCTTGCTCAACCCATTCAGGTTCTTGATTCGAACCCGGATCCGACATCTTGCTCCCATTTCTCGGAGTCGCCTCCGCATGACTGGATTTTCTGCTCCTGTGACTAACTGAACTTGGTCCATTTTGTATGTGTGAACCAGTGGAACCATTTGAGTTTGAGCTCAGCTCAGTGGATGCCAGTGAAACAGCTGTAGCACCTTCAACAGCTGCAGGTGGCTCGATTGATGTAATGGGCATAGGTGGAACAGGTGGTTTGCTGCTGTTCTTTGTTGACCCCACTGGTAACCTCTCAACCATCCCCTTCAACTGATATTTGATTGAGAAAATGAAGTTACAATTTCCATTGTTTGGGACCACCCAGAAACAGCTAGATATTATCAACAGGGGACCTATTCTTACATATTTCCTTTTTTGGGGACAAAACTAAAATCTCTCATTTGAACTTGTGATTTTAAATTATGACATGTGAAATGGGTAGATGATTTACATAATCCAGACCATAAGAGAGAATGATATGCAAAATTTTATTTTTTAGAAAAGAGATCCAATGTCGATCCAACATCCAACATCCAATCATTTAATATTTTTATATATCAATATATGAACCCTTTTCTTTTTGAAGAATTCATTTGGTTCAATGGTGATTGTTTTATTGAGAGGATGACCATTATACGCAAGGACGAAACCAGAATTATATAGCGGGGGTGGGGCGCAAAAGTATTATTAATATTAAAAATGTTATTTTAATTAAAGCAAACAACTAAAAAATATGCAAGTAAATACAATTTGATAAGTACATGATATTGTATATTAGATTTAATACTAAACAATCTAAAATAAAATACATTTTCGATAAAAAAATTATAGTATTAGACAAACTGTCAATTAAATAGGAGAAGTGAGATGTTTATTCATTGTAGTAAAATAATCTATTATATCATTCAATGTTTCTTTTCTGCGATTTTTTTGATTTCAGCCTTCTGAATTGCTACTAATGTACTAATCATATAAATTATATTTTATGATATCTATGGTCAGTGCTAGCGTAATATAGTATTAACAACATAAAATTAGTAAAAAAAAATCTAAATCAATAGAAAATGCACTCTATGGACAAAATAAATTACTACCTCAATCTGACAAATGCCTTTAGAGAGGTAATACATATGTTAGTGAATAGCTATGTTCCTAATCTATTTTAGATAGAACAAGAAAAACTTGTGCTAAGTTTGTTACACAGTTAGAATCAGTATTAAAAAAGTACTTAATTTAAGTTTGATAATATCCTACAAAAAAGTCATAGATTATGAAATACATCCTCCTTAAATTATAGCATGATGTAATTAAGTAAAATATACTAAACCTGATATATTAAGGATGCTAAAAGGTAATTCAAATATACTAAACATTAAGATTTCTGATGGGTCTTTTCAGGGATGCAAGTAATGAAATAATTTAAGAATTAATATTTAACTATACGGATAGCAAATAATAGTCCTCATCATCTGATTCCAACTCAGATGATCCCTCATCCGACTCTGACAAGAGTCTTCATTTGATTTGGAATTAAAATTTTCCAATGATAATGAGTACTCATTTGACAATTCATCCTCTGATGAGGATTCATATGGCGATCCTTCTTTCCAGGTATTCCTATTTGAAATGTCCTCTGAAAGAAATAAAGTAGCTCATAAAATGAGCTACTAATAAAAAACTTCAAAGGAAAAATGGAATCCTTGCTAAAATCTCTCCAAGATTCACGGTGAATGCCAGTGGCCCAAGAAAACGAAAGAATCAGTTACATTTTTATGTTTATCATTGGTGGGGGGGGGGCATGGACCCCCTTAGCTACATCTCTGGGACCACCTACATCTAAACGCAAGGCATAAGAACCAGAAAAACAATAAAGAAAAGAAGATCATATCGGACTTATGCCCACAATAATCACTTAGACTGTGCAATGGCAGTTAAGCCAGTATAGGACCATATTGGCAGGGACATACCAGCATCTACAGAGTTACAGCATCTGAAAATTACCATCTGGCACTGTAAACCTTGCACTAGGGGCTTTATCATAGTCAAATCAAATTTAACAGTTAAAATGCTATAAGCAGAAAATATTACCTGGCCAGTAAGTGACTTGATGACTTCTTTTGCCGCTTTACATTTTGCAGTTTCCTCTCCTGCTATAACAATTGCCTCCTTAAGCTGCTTTGTTGTTCTCTCTAACTCCACTTCCAGTAGCTGCGACTTGCATGTAAGACTCTCCACCTGGTTATAATCAAAACTTGATTAGGAGATTCCACTTTATAATGCAAGGTAACTTTCTCACACCATTGTAAATGATGGTATTGAATCATTAGTACCGTGAAGTAAAGACCAACCTGAGCCCTCAAGAAAAGGACTTCTTGGCTGATGCTATCCCTGGACGGTTTAGGCTCCTCCTGGGGCACTCTCGGAGAGGTGAGACCTCCCAGAGTGGGCATTGGGGTTGTGGATCGTGGTGGGCTAGCCCGTCTAGAAACTGGACTTGTTGCACGTGAAACTATACGGGACCCAGGGACTGAAGCAGAGAAGAACTTTCTGGAAGTACCAAAGACAGGGTTGAATGTCCTTGTGATATTAAGTGCACTCCAATGGGAGCTCCCATTCGGCACTGGTGACACCCGGCTGCTACTGAACTCAAATTTCTTGTTCTTTCTAGATGACAAGCCATCTGTCTGTTTAAAAGACTCCATAGAAGATAGCCTTGATAGTTGTATGTTGGACCTCAAGTCAGTGGTCTTCTCCTCTTCAATTGTGTCAGAAATCACGGTTCGACTTTTTCTTACAGAAAAGGATGGATCTGCCATGTCAGCGGGTTTAGTGAGCTTCATGTAACAAGCATCACAAACTCGGTAGGGCTTGTTGTTGTTCGGAGCAAGTGCAGCCTTGAGAGATTTCTTACTACTGCAACTGTGACAGTAAACAAGTGCACAGTTGTAGCAGTTATGTCTTTTCCTCTTGAAATTGAAAGGTAACCGACAGCCCGAGCACATGGACTGGTCAACACCTGATACCCATTTGTGTATACAGATAGCCGCAGTGAAATTTGTACCACACACCACACTCCGTACCTGTTTGTCTTTCAAGGCTTCAACCAGAGTGGGCATGTTACGGTCATCAGTATCACCATGGCCTAACCGGCCATTTGCCCCTTTGCCCCAGGTGTAAACTTCAGTGCGAGATGTCAGAACAGCCACATGGTAGGCTCCACACGATATCTCCTCCACAAAGGATTTTTGCAGCTTCCCTTCAACCCGGGTAGGGACACTTCCATCTGAATGAGGGTTGCCAAGCTGGCCATAGACTGTGCTCCCCATTGTGTACACCTGGCCTGAGGTCGTTAGTGCCACAGTCAGACTGTGACCACATGCCACTTGGCAGAAGTTTGGTTCTACCAAAGCTGCCACACATGTTGGAACGAGCCGGGGTTCCTTATCCCCATGCCCTAACCTCCCTTTATCCCCATCACCCCATGTGAAGATCTTTCCAGACGAACAATTACTTGAACTGGAGCTGCCAACCATAACCTCCACTACTGCAGCTGTGTGCCAGATCCCACATGCAGCCCGCACTGTTCGTAAACCCTTTAATGACTCGAGTTCTCTAGGTAGAGACACACTTTCACGGCCACCATGTCCCAGAGCCCCAAATGAGCCATCACCAAAAGTAAAAAGCTGTCCAGATGAGGTGACAACAGCAGTGTGCCAGGGCCCACATGAGATGTACGACACATGGATGCCCTCCAAGGGCCCATTAATCCGTTTCGGTACCCAGTGGCTGACCTCATTGCCATGACCCAACAACCCATAGTTGAAAGATCCATCACCCCATGTGTACAAGTCACCTGAAAGGGTGACCGCACATGTATGGTACTCGCCACAGGCCACTAGCTCAATGTTGGTACCAACCAATGAGTCGATCAATTTTGGTTGTGCAACATCAGCATCAACACCATGCCCTAGTCGTCCACCTGATTCCTCACCCCAAGAGTACATCTCCCCTTGTTTTGTGACAAGCACTGCATGGCGGCCCCCGCATGCAACTGTTTGCACATCAAGCCGTGAAGTAAACTCTAATGGCTTTGGTAAAAGGGCATCAATTTTAGAAACCATTGGATTTGCATTTCCAATTCCCATTCTGGTGATGCCGCCACCAAGTATTCCTTCTCCTGTGCCCTCACCCCAAATGAAGATGTCACCTAATGCATCTCCATCATCATGGCCAGAACCCTGACTTGATGAACTGACAGCACTTGATAAAGAAACCCTAAATGCATCCATTGGCATGCCACGTGGCATGTGGCCATTGGTGTTGTCAGAAGTGCCTGATGACATGGAATGAGACCCCACAGTAGAGTCGGTCGGGAAGAAGCCCTTGGGAGGTACCGCATATAAGATTACATCAGAAAAGGTTTTATCCAATCCAACTTTTGGGGGGCTACGGTATGGGCTTCTTAACCGAAAGTTATCACTACCATCCTGAGGGGTAAATGTGGTATTATGGAAAGATTGGTTAGCTTTCAGTAAATTTAATGACTAAAAGTCTATTAAAGACAGGTAATATGAAATTGAAGAAGAGCACCAATTGGTTATTGCAAACAAGTCCCCAGACCCCACTATAACAAAAATGCACAAGTACTTGAAATTTAGACAAACAGAACAACCAAAATGACTTTCAATAAATATATTCTTCATAAAAACTTTACTAATTCTGAAGAAAAAGGAATACCATGTTGTCAGATCAACTTTCTTGAGGCTTCATTCGGTTCTCAACAAATAGAAGCACTTTGCAATTAATGAGTAGAATCAAAGAGAGGGAACTTTCTGCGATTGAAAAGGGAATCTCAAGTAATTTGGCCACAAATAATACCTTTTGCATGCTATCATTGCTACTGAAAGGGGAGCTGCGACGAGTGTAAGTCCTAGAGCTGGTAGTGCCATAAGAGGAAACGATGTCACTTCGTGACTCGGACCTCCATTTGCGATTGCGACTGCGACTGCGTGAAATTAGGGTTTTGAGCCCTGCAAACCACACTTCCGCTTCATCTTTATCCTTGCATATCTGACATCAGATTCCCTCTGTTAGTATTTTTGCTGGGAGTAACTCCTACATATTTGTCATCCCACTATTTCACAACTAAACCAAATTCTAGAGCAACTATGTGTCAAATAAAATTATGCTTCAAAGCAAGCATGAGCTAATCCTCGGTTAGTCAGTTGGGCAAACCCTGAGACTAACCCAACTTGACCTCAATACCAAGAACTTAAAACAAACAATGCTTCACCAATACTACTTGCACTCTTAATGAAAACAAAATGAATCAAAGGTATCCTGGTTTTGAAAGAACTTACAACATCCAATGACCGATCACTGTGGATCAGAGAAAATGACTGGCATTCCTTCTCAGGTCGGGGATACCTCTGGAAAATTGGCTGTAAAAAAGGGACGAAAGATGGAACTTTTCTTGAGTTAATATCCAGCATTTAAACTCTACTAAACTAATGTGTTAATAGCTATTACTGACACAAATCTCTCACTAGTGAAACTATGTAAACAAATCCCTACCAAAGAAGTTTCAGCATAATTATAGAAAGAGAGGAGGGGTTGCTAACCGTTCTTTGACCAGGCATAATTCTTGAAACATGGCTTAATTTGAGATGTTTTTCTTCTTTGCCAGAGAACCATATTAATACTGACTCATCCTGTGAAAAGATGAAAGAAAAAAAAATTGTCACACTTTTTGAACCTTGCATCAAAAGGAAAAGGAAAAGTAAAAAAAAAACTTACATTAGATAATCTGAATGGACAAAATTTGGGCTTCCCTCTGCGGCCATACTTCAGCAAGTAAGCACCTTTTTTCAGTGCAGTTATTGCCTGAAAAGTTAGATAAAGAAGAACTGAGAGATAATACATTAGAGCCAGAAACCTTATGCATGCTAACTTATTGTAGTTCGGTGTGCTGTTAATATTAACTCAGGAAAAGAATGCTAAAAGAAGAAACTATCCACCAGCAAACATGCAAATGTATAACACACGCTGAAACCAATCCTTCAGAAGTTCAATTAATTTGAATAAGCAAGAAATCATTGTAGATGGTTTCAGCTGTTTGAAAGGAAAGAACAGGAAGTAATTCTTATGTCTAAATGACAATAAGTGCCCCTCTGCTCATAACCAGTTGTCCCAGTTCTGCCAACAATCCTTGACCCTAAGGCCTAAGATCACAACTACTTACAAGCCTTCACTCCGACGGTCTCTCTCTTGGTTCAGTGATTCAAACTTTTCATCCAAAATAAGCATCTACAAATTTAAGATAGTAAACTGAACACCATTTAGAGGAGTTTAAGAATGCAGCTTGGTTTGACGGCTTTGGCCTTATTCCCAGTGTTGAGAGAAAACGTATACATTATTAACCTAGAATGAAACTTACAGTTGTCCTCATGCTCTCTACAAAATTGAAAGTTCCTACTCTCTCTCATTATGGCATTATTATTCCGAGTTTCAACCAAACAATTATGAGAAATAAGACAGCTCATCCAATTAAGAGCTCGGTCCCATGTGCTAATTATTTCTTAGTTCGCAATCAATAGAAACAAAATCAAGGATTTGGCTTATTCTGGCTCTATTATTTCTGGAAATTATACACTAATTTCAGTGCTATTCAAAAACTTGCTAGTTCCTATTCTGTTGTCTGTCTCTGTGAAACTCTGCCTGTGTGTGTGTGTGTGTGTGTGTGCGCGCGCGCGCGCGCGTGATCCCCCACTATCATGAAATTCCAAGATTCCAACAAAACATTAACTAGGAACAAGATTTCCACTAGGAAGTCAGCCTATGTTTTATTTTTTCCGATTTTTAAGTCAATTAAAACAAACTTAAAATTCTAAAAATTGCAACCATTTGGTTTAATAATTCTTAAAAGAAATTAAAATAAACAAACAGCTCAACATTATATGATGGACATTCTACCAATTTTAGAAAGAGAGGTCACAAATGAGAAAAAGAACTGGAATTGATGGAATCAAGCAAATTAACTGCTTTTAAGTAACTTAAAATATTCCGGAGTATCATTACGAATAAATATTTCAGAAAAATAGAGCAGAAGTGTGCAAACTCAAGCGCTCAGATCAGAACGAACCTATACTCGAATTTCTCAGTGTAAACCTATGCTACTCGGATACTTCAAATATCTCACCACACCCATATCAGATACTTGTCGCAGCCGTATTTGATATGTATCACGTCCGATACTTCATGTGGCAGTCAGAGTGCATTTCACTCTGATTTGTTGCTTTCTCACGTGGCCACAAGATTGAAGCAACTTCTCATCAAGACATCTTACCTCTGTGTCATCTCTTCACTCTTGTGTATAATAATAGTTCTTGTTATATATATTCACTTATATTGCTTTCTGATGTATTAAGTTTCATATTTTAATTAAAGTTTGATATATATAGCTGCGTTCGTATCTAAATTTTTTTAAAATCGCCGTACCGTCGCATTCATATATATCAAATACCATATCCGCACATGCACTTGTGCAACATAGGTTTAAACCAAGCAACAAGAAACTGATATTGGAAACCACACACAAATTACACAACGGAACAGCTAAACTTTACTAACAATAAAGTAATATAAACTTATCAGATCAAATAATTACCTGCTCGATATCTCTCTCAACTGGCCCTGGTCGGCCAAGATCCGACGATGTCTCTGACATTCCTCGCTCCTTCAGAGCATCAACGACCCTCCATTTGGCAACACTTTCTTCAATCCAAGCCCTCCAATAGATATACTTGACGAAACCTCAACAAAAATCCCTTTTCGCACCTGATTCGAGCTCGGATTCGGACCGAGGAATTGAGACCTCAGCCTCCACAGATCGCTGGAGACAAGGTTGGAGAGGAGGCGAGGAAAGGGGAATGGAGCTCGATTCTACTACTATTTTTTCTTTAACCTCTTACTCTTTCTCTTCTTCTTCTTCTTCTTCTTCTTCTTCTTCTTCTTCTTCCTTCTCTTCTCCGCTTTTTGCTTTTGCTTTTATTTAAAATTTAATTTTTCGGGGTTTTGCTTTTTTAGTGGAGGCTTACTGTTTACTATTAACCATTCGAGCTTCTGCTCTTTCAGTTAACTGCGCTGACATTGCAATAACCCAATAAAATCCTCTCTAATTACAATGTATGAGAGATTATATACACCTGGTTTACATGGACCATATGAGAAAAGAAGGAACATAGCGGTCCCACTTACTGAAAAAAGAAGGAACATTGTGGGCGAATAAGGATCTTTTTCTATTTCCCAACTCTTGATCCTTTCTCCAAGCAGTTTTGTTTGTACGTACTAATCATAATTCACCAACTTTTTTTTGACGGAAAAAGAAAAAAAGAATGCAACACAGTGATTTTTCAGGAGGTCACTCAAGCACGTTTAATTGTGGAATTCTAATGGAATTCGGAAATTTTAGTGCTTGTATTTAAGGAAAATGAATAATTTTTTGTTATGCAAATGGATTTGAAAATTAAAGACTCCAAATATATACAGTTGGTGGAAATCTATACTATTAATCAAATATTTAAAATGTGATAATAAACAAAAATGATCTTTATTAGTTAAAGTATGATCATATAGTTGAGATAAACAAAAGAGTATTGAAGGGGATGGAGTACATATTAGATTATGGGAGAATGTTTGGAGTGGTACAGTTTCATTTTAAGTAGAGTATGTGGAATTGTACCAAATGTGTCTTAATAAAAAAAAATAGTGTAGTTGATAGTGTGAGAGATGGTTTGAGTTGCCCACAATTTAGAAGGCAATTGTCTATGGTTCAAAGACAACAGTTTATTTAATTATAGAAAAAGATATAATGCTTTGTTTCCTTTGACAGGTGGATGAGATAAGATTTGCTGGCAAGAACAAACCAATGGAACAGTTAAAAATAAATTTATCTATAATTTGTTGGTTGATATAGACATATAGTCATAGAGAGGTAAACTTTGGCTCTTTGAGACTGATATGACAGATCCATCCCCAACCAATATTCAAATATTTTTGTAGTTACTTAGCAAAGAGAGAGAGATTATATTTACTTTTTTTTACATGGCAAGAATCAACTCAAAAGAAGAAGAAAATTAGTAGAATTTTAGTTAAGTGCCATGTTTTTCATCGATAGATTTTTGTTTATAGCAGAGTGACGTTACATGTACCCAAAAAAAAATCAAAAAGTTAAATCTTGTACAGAAAAAAAAGTATCAAACATGCAGCTAAAAGTTGTCAATTCTATATGACTTAGCTAAAGAATATCTTAAAGCATCGACATCGTATCCGAATAGTAATAGAGATGCAAATGGATCAAATATGATTGGGATATTGGATAGTGGTAAAATCATATTTATATCTGTTTTTATTTTTCAAGTACGGATATGAATCAAATATATAAACGAATATGAATATAAATAGAAGAGCAAGACTAAAATAATATGTATAGTATATCACGTTTCTTACTATGCAGTTATGCATGTTTAATTTGTCCAATAATAAAACGCACGTATCGATTGTGTATCAATGAAGCGTATCTGCGTAACATTTATAAACAAAGCGCTCAACATGCATAATTATTTTTTCAGTACAAAATAACATGCAACCGAACTCGAATAACATGCATAACAACACGTTTAACATGTATAACGACGCACGTTGGCGCACGTATCACCAGAACATTTTCCAAATATTAAAGATTAATCTTTAGCGAAATTTACCGGACAGATCGCAACTGATGATGTAATACAGGGGAAAAAAATAAATAAATCAGTTGATGTAATTGGATAGCTTAAATCAACGAAATTAAAGAATAGTTTACCACCGCCAGAGAGAAATAAATTTAAACCTAATCGCCGACCAATGCGACAATGGAAATTCGTCATCCAAATACTGTTTGTTTCTCTGGAATTTGATAGAGATTTTTTTTATTGAAGAATTTGATAGAGATTGCAATGAGAAAAAGAGGTGCAAAATATAAAAAATTAAAATGTGCAAAATTGAAGCCAGCAATTCAATGAACCTAGTTACATAACTGAGCAATTATTTTTCTGCCATCCATGAAAAGTTTGTTCTCACTTGAAATTTGCTTTAAATGTTTAAAATTTAAATCACATTCTCTACTCTCTAGCCAGTGAAGTTTGGCGTGCACCCCTTCCCCCTCCAAATCAGAATATTCTTCCAAAAGGTTATACTTTCTATAGTAAAGCACTCACCCCCTATTTTTTTTATTTTACTTTACTTTATAGTTTAATTGTTCTAAATTCTGGGATTTCAATGGTGGTCAATCTCAATTAGATATTAATATATTATGGTGTGTTCATTGATTCTTGTACAGTAAAAATTAGGTGCTCATTCATTTCAATCCCTACATTAAAAAATCAGGAAGCAAAAAAAAGATAACAAAAGATTGGAGGTTAGCAAGAACTCCAACTCATAGAATTGCTTTTTAGGATATATAATTGGAGGGAGTCATGGACCATGCTAAATAAATTGATTGTGATTTGGTGAGGGGTTAGGCAAAGGCAATGCATCCAAAAGTACATCTTTCATGTTGAAATTGGTAGAGGTTTGGTGGCCTCATCTCCATTGCTATTTCTCTTTTTGATCCTTTGTCATCACTTACCATTTCTGATATGAGATATATCATATACTAATTAAAGCTCTTTCTTAAGCTAATTATACAATAATTAGTTTCCAAAGGCTTTGTTTTCAATAGTATAGTTTAACCATAATGCTAGATTTTAAATTAACAAGTTTTTAATTTGAAAGATTTATAAAAATATATAGGTCATCATCAAGTGATTCCTCTTAGAAAAATTAACAAGTAGACTTATGTTCTTAAATAATTAACAAAAATGGCGTTTTCCAACTTGCTTTCGGAATTGATTGATTTTTTATGAGATGCATGGAAATCAAGAAAGAGAACAGGTTTTATATCACTTTTTTCAACAATTATTCCATCTCAATTTAGAGTTTAATAAAGATAATATATATGTAATTCTCTTTTTTTTTTCATTTTCTTCAGCTCCTTACAATATCGGGAAACAGATTCTAAATAATCTTTTTAGCACGTGAATTTGTCATGGTTAAAGAGTTGTATCAAACTGCAGATCTAACACAAATGATGATAAAACTTGTCTTTTTATGAAAAGACAAAATATTTTAAGTCTTACAAGAGAGGTTTGGGTGTGTTCGGAACGTACAAGGATTAGTGTAACTATTTGAGTTAATAGTTAAAGATAATGTTTATTTTTGTTATTTCAAATGGGACGAAAAATTGAATTATGACAGAAATCTATTTTTTTATTTTTGGATTATAACTATGGAATAGTAATAGATGAAATCAGTGAAGTAATGAATTTTTTTTCAAATTGTAATAGTAATATTACTAATTATATAACAACAATAATAAGTAAATAATATATAAAAAATAATACAAGATACTTTTAATAATAATAATAATAATATTATTATTATTATTATAAACAACAATAATAACTACTACACAAATGACCTTTAACACCCACTCTTTTAAACTGGATACAGCTTTAACATCGAATTTTAACTAAACATGGATGTAAAAGATCGTAAAAAATTAGAAATAGGATTTTAAAACTAAAATTTATAAAGGGTCCGATTTAAAAAGTCTGTTTAACAACAGATTCGCATAATACTCCACTCTAAAAGATCTTTTAAATCAGACCTCTATTAAACTTCGGTTTTAAACACTTTTTTATTTCTCTATAAGCATATAATTCATATTGTAGCAGCACACACATGTATAAAGAATGAATTGTACTCTTTGTTCAATTTATTGTCCCACATTGAGGTCGCAAGTCGGATCGATCGATCGGTCGGGTTAGTTTGACTGTCTACAATAGTTGGGTGGAGGTCGGGTCGAGTTTCAGATCATCATGTATCGACAACTTTTAGGTCATAGGTCGGGTCGGGCGAGGTCAGGTTGGGTTTCGGGTCGGGTCGGGCGAGACCGGATTGGGTTTCAGGTCGGGCTACATCAATAACTTTCGGGTCTTGGATCGGGTCGGGCGAGACCAAGTCGGGTTCAGATTGGGTTGCACCGACAACTTTCAAGTATTATTTTGAATTTTAAGTTCAATCAGACAAGACCGGATCGCGTTATTGAATTGTATTAGTAAATATTGATTTTCTTCGATGTTAATTTGTTAGTAAAATTAGATTATGATGTTGGCAAGATAGGATTAGATCAATTTACATGTTGTATCAGGTCAAGTCGGGTCGGTCGGGTCGGGTTCGGGTCAAAAGCAAAACCTATGAACAGATTAGACGACAGCGGAGTAGCCGACTATTTACTTCCGAGTGTCGCTTCGTCTCGGATTATGAATCATCTCGGGTCAAGTTCGAGTAGTTTTACTTTATTCAAATATCGGGTCGGATCGGTTTCAGATCAAGTCGGATCGGATGAGTTTCTCGGATCGGATCGGGTTCTCCCACCTCTAATCCCACATATATAGATCATCAAAATTATTTGATGTAATTGAAAATTGAAAATGTAGTACATAAATTATAAATTCGTCTCGACTGTTTTTAGTTAGTTGGATGATTTGCTTCTCAACTCTTATCCCAAAAATAACATAAATTTGACACTTTGTATAAGCTGTTCACAATTTATTTATTTTATATTTCCTTTTACTAATTCTTACATCCGAGGTTTGAATTCTTCTTACATTGTGTTTGAATTGGAGGTAAAGTAAGAGAGAGAAAATGAAGGATTTTTTTAATAATCTTGTTTGGTTGAATTTTTAATATGATTTTAAAGTCAATTAAGGAACCCATTTAATCTCTTCTGATCTCCTAAAGTTTATATTTGGTTGTAGCCCTCAAATTGAAGTGTAAAGAAGGGAACCAAGATGAACCACACAAGTTTCTCAAAAAAATTAAAAAATGAACCACACAAGAGAACAGAAAATTTGATAGCTACTCTCGATCCGCATCTGCTGTCATTATTTTGCTGCCATTGAATCTGGGCCGTTGTCTTCAATCTGAGCGACTGTGATTTGATTCAGTGAATTTCATTATTTTGTAAATTTCACTTGTACTTGTCAGCCATTCGATGACAGAACCATGTCATCCAAATTATGGTAGCGGATCCGTTTCCAGTTACCCTCTCCGTTAATTTTCTAAGTCCAAGTATTTCTACTGTGAGTTTGCAATGTGATTTTACTGTTATGTCAAATAAATGTGCACGACAATCATTTGTGCTTTGATCAAACGAATTCAACAAAAATGCGTATAATATGTTTTAAAGTTCACAGACGTCAGTGTGTTAAGCATGTCTGTTAATATGGGTTGGGGTTGGGTGCAACCATGAGTACATTATTTGATTGTCTACTCATAGTTTGAACTGTTGGATCGATGAACTACACACTCTTTTCTAATAATTTAATAATTTATTGTTTTTCTCTCTTCAAGTAATTTAAGAAGAGAGAGAGTGTAACTCATTGATTCAATGGTTCAAATCATGAGTACACAATCAAATGGTGCACTCATGGGTGGGAAGCTGATCTTCTACCGCGCAGCACCGACGGACGGCCCAAATTTTCTGCGCTGTAAGCTACGGACGCCGGACTGCCCAGATATGATTCAGGGGGGTCTGATATTATAAAGTTTAGCTTGCACGAATCTCGATGCAAATCAAAGACTGAGATTTGTTGCGCAGCAGCACAGTGTCAGTGCTGCGCTGTAGAAGATCCCGATTTCTCATGGATGTACCTACTCCTCACCCCTGTTAATATATATGTCCCAAATTGATATTCTATAGTATGTTATTTTTTCAAATGATACAATATGTAAATCATAATTAATGCATCGTATGCTTAATAAAAATACAATAGTAATTTTCATATTAAAAAATATATTTTCAAAGACTAACATATTGAATAATCATAGAAAAAGTACTTGATAGTTCAAAAGTACAAACAAAAAGATTCAAATGTACCTAAAACTTGACCTACTTAAAAAATGACAAATAAAATACTAAAAGCGGTATTTTTTTTCCATTATACTTTATACATATGTCAGATTCATGCTAAATAAATTAAGTCAGTTTAAAGTTAAAACAAAATGCTAGCCAAAGTCACGTATCATAAAAAGTGGTGTTTTATATTGCTGATAAATATTCAGAGGCGGATTCATGATTTCCGTCAGAAGAGGCAAAATTACACAAATTTTTAAATATACATGATTATTTTGCAAAAAAAAATGACCAATCGGACAAATATATATGATTATTCTGCAAAAAAAAAAAAATTCCAAAAAGACACTTGCCCCTTGGTACTGAATCCATATTCTTTGAAATGGTCAGCCATTTCAAAACAGAAATGGACAGTTTTGTGTGTGTTGGTACTGTAGCAATTACTGTGCGGACAGAGTACGATGCTGTAGCTGCGGTGAGAATTTAGAAAGATCCGCTACCCATTTCAGTGAGATATTTCAGAAATGTGAATTTCTTGGTAAATGCTGCATCCGCCTCTGTAAATATCGTTATATCGCTAAAAGTTGATAAATCATATAGGCTGTGTTTGGTTGTGGAGTAAATTTAATCCGGATTAAATTACTTACTCCAAGTTAAGGTAAAGTAAGTTAATCATGTTTGGTGGATTAAGCTAATCTACCTAAAGAGGTAGAGTAACTTACTCCGAATTAAATTTAATCTTACCCCAACTTACTCCATCAATTTTACTTTACGTTTGGTAAATTAAGTGTGGAGTAAGAGAGTTAATCCACATCTTACTTCACAATCAAACATGACCATAGTTTTTTGGATATTTCGTACGTTCACACCGAAAATTTATTTATAGCGGTTATATTGTCGTTTGTCGGTGCTATTTAGCACCTTGTTGCCAATTGATGTTTTTAATCAAATTTGACTGCATTTTTTATCCTATAATCACCAAAATCGTTACATTACATTATATATTGCGGATAACATTTTTCTAATATGCATGTAAGTTGTTTTTGTTTGTGTTAACTATACTGGCAAGAGAGCGCTAAACAAAATAGAGCACCCAAATCTAACCTTATTTTTTTGTGTAATGGCCGCTACTACCTTTTGAAAAAAGAAAAAAGAAAAGAAAAGAATGAAACGTGAGAGTACACGAGAAACATGAGCATGGGGTACAAATTGGTTGCACGAAGCAAAGCGCTAACAAAATATTTAGCCTATCATAATTTACTGTACATGGCCTCCGCGATCATCTACACATCTAGTGATATGAAGTTTAAGGGGCGCTGA
>CAXKVX010003638.1:0-15157 GCA_964058865.1 Eleocharis quinqueflora | reverse complement strand
GTAGCTAGCCCGCCAAATTTGCTAGCTAGATTGTATACCATTAAACTAATTAGCATACCAATATAATTAAACATGTAACATGATATACAAAAAATATAATGTTTCGTTGCAACGAAACATAATGTCTCATTACAACATTACAGACATACAATTGCAAATAAGAAGAAAAAAGAAGGAAAATGAATAAAATAGATAGCATATTTCTTGTGACTTCCTTCCCTTCAGAAGTATCAGCTTTACTGTGAGCAAATCTCCTTAAAGTTTTTTCAGGGAGATGGTGTGGCTCAATAGCAGATTTCTCATGGTTTCAAAGAAGGAATTATGCAATTGTTATATTAGAAACAAAAGGATAACGATAAAAATATTGGATCTCTTGTTAGATTTTTTACCAGAAAATTGAACCCTCCATTGCTTGGACTTAATGTCCTAAATGCTTTGGATGGAATGACCTTGGATGCATCAGTTATCTCTTCATCAAAGACATTGAGAAACTTACTGGGTCTGTCAGACATGGTCATCCAAGATCTCCACCCAAGGCACATCAAGTCCCACCAACTAGAGGGGTTCAATTTCCTCATAAAGAAACTAATAGGAGATATGACCTTATTTGACTCGTTGTATTTTGTCAGCCAATGCATCAATTGCATCTTCTGAGCTACGTCCTTCTTTAAAACACTAAGAAATATGTCATCCAATAACTCTCGGAATGCACTACATCTAAAAAAAAAAAAATGCAAACTCTTAGCAACATAGTACCATGCATAACCAGATTCTAACAATTTATAATTTCCCATAATCAACCAAAACGATAGCATAATTTCCCATAATAACAAAAAAACATAAGCAATCACTTTAATTTCTCATAATAACTCTCACAACAAATAATTTTTCATAATAACCCAAAATAGCAGCAATCAACATCAATCAACGACAAAGTAAGAGAGAGCAATCGATAGCAAAGAAAAGCAGCTAGATCTTGCTAGATTTGTCACAACTATTATCATGCAAGAGCTTCAATTGCACAAGCCTAACTGCGAAAACTCTAACAAGAGCCATGGCAAGTACCACTGACTCAATATTCAACAAAATAAAAAAAATACCTTAAGATCGCAAGAGAAGAACATGTCAACGAGAGGAGAAAAGCACGAGAAGATCTAGCAGAGTCCTCACCTACTCAAGATCGAGCGGGTTGAAGGCGTCAGTGAGAGGAGAAAAATAAATATGAGAGTTGCTAGAGATCGATGGAGGCGGCCAATTTGTGTGTGTGTGTGTGTGTGATAGATCGAGATCGGGTTAGACCTTCGTGCCTCTAGCAGATTAGATCTTCTAGAGTTGTGGAGGTTGCCATGCGGGGAAGAGAGAGAAGAAGAAGAAAGTGAGAGCGTTATTTTAAGAGCTATGGTTGAAGATAGAACAACAGTTATTTAAAATAACTGTTGGCATAGGTGGAGCTACGATAAAAAGTTATTTTTCAAAATTGTTACCTTAGATTTTAAAAAATCTAAAAATCAAAGGAAACAATTATTTTAAATATTTAAAGGTAACAGTTGCTAAATCTTCTTTCGAGGAAATGAAATATTTGTGCTTCAAAGTGCAAACGATTTCAATTATTTTTTAGTCTAAATTTCAACTTTAGTGCTAAATAAATTATTCATATTAAAATCTTGTAGGATATGCAATTTCATCAACTTATAGAATACTGAGCCATTTTTAAATATTTTTAATGACAATCGTGTATGATATTAAAAATTGACTCATTTCTTGTCCATTTGTCTAAAATATTTGAAAAATATATATATCTAGAAAGCTCTAAAGATACTAAAATTTGGTACCTACAAAGATTTTGATATGAAAAAAATATTGCACAATTTAAATCAATTTGCACTACTAAAGAAAGGGGCTATTATAGTCCCTCTAATATAGTGGACCTTGATGTCATTCGCTATAATAGATTTATTATAGCGGATCATAGTGAAAATCCGCTATAATAGGAGGTCTATTATAGCGGACGACATCAATAGTCCGCTATAATAGGTCTATTATAGCGGATGGCACCAAGGTCCGCTATAATAGGTCTATTATAGAGGATTGGACATAAATGCCGCTATATTAGGGTCTCCTACGGATCATAATGTAGTATGAATCCAACCGTTGATTCATGTCAATCAAACGCTCCAAAATTTCATAGAGTCTCAAGGATTAAGATTGATTTTCTTCCAAAAAATTTCCCTTCTCTATATAAATATCAACTCTCCATCATTCTTCCTTCACTAAAATCTTCCCTCATTCTTCATTCTTCACACAGAAATATGTCCTTATTCTTCCTCTTCACATAGAAATCTTCCCTCATTCTACTTTCGTTCTACAAATATTATTGTGTTTTAAGTATGTTTGTGTGTGTGTGTATATATATATATAGAGCATGACTAAAATAATATGCATAAGACACCCCCTTTTGTCCTATGCATATATGTATAGCTCAATAAATTGAGATTTAAGTTTCTCAATAAATTCCTCATATAAAAATATTGTAAGAAATCAAATTTTGTGATTTTTAGAGCTTTCTTGCTATTTTTTAAAGACAGTCCAGATTTAATACTACAAAAGTGCCATTTCTGAGCTGTTTTTAAAAAATATTTAAAAAATAGCAAGAAAGCTCTAAAAATCACGAAATTTGATTTCCTACAAGATTTTTATATGAATAATTTATTGAACAACTTAAATCTCAATTTATTAAGCAAATTAAATATACATAGGCACATAGTACGTTATGTGGTGTACTATGCATATTATTTTAGCCTTGCTCATATATATATATATATATATATGTGAGTTTTAAGTATTATTGTAAAAAAAGTTTTATTCACAATTCGCTCAATTATTACTGTAAAAATAAAATTGGGTTGTTTCATAAGGTCGTTTAAAAATAAAATTAGCCAGTTCAAAATCGGCAACATTTTACAAATAGTCAAATGTTCTCTTGATTATATATTATGAATGAACATTTATGCAAAAATACCTATCAAATTAGTCAATTTCGCAATAAATGAAAAAACTGGCAGCAGCATTTTTTTTTAAAATTTCAAAATCTATTATAGCGGAATTTTAATGTGGTCTATTATAGGTGGTCTATTATAGTGAATTTTGCTTAAAGGCCGCTATAATAGACCCCCTATTATAGCGGATTTGTTCTAAAGACCGCTATAATTGCCCGACCTATTATAGTGGACCTCATGAACCTTTAGCAGCCCCCCTCTATTATAGCTCTCTTAGGTCCGCTATAATAGCCCTTTAAATCCGCTATAATAGCCATTTTTTGTAGTAGTGTTGAACACTCAAAAGTTAGTTTGAATAGTTTGTGGTTCATTTAGAAGTGTAAATATTTCCACACTCTCTATATACACATATATAGAGTAAAGTTATGGACTCCTAGGTCCACCAAAAAATTGGTGAGCTTAACTAATTAAAAAATCGATTAAATCGGGCTAAAATGACAAATTCATATGAAACTAATATACAACAAATGTGATTCATTAATGTATCAAATTTATAAATTTTGCAATTAAATTAGTATAAAGTCAAGCAATCACAAAATAAAAAAATTGAATGCATGAAAATAATTTGTAACCCTTCAAATTTTTTAACCGGTTGACTTTATTTCAAATGAATTCGAAATTCATAAATTTGATATGTGCATGCATCACTTGTGAATATATCGATTTCAACAGTTTGAATTTGTCGTTAGAAGATAATTTAATCGAATTGAATTTAGTTAATCTCACTAATTTTCGTAGTGGGATTAAGAGTACACTAGTTACTAGTTTTAGTGTGTTATTTGTGTGTACATGCATGTGTGGTCTAGTTAAGATTATTGTGAAATCTTTAATGCAACAATTCCCTAATAATTTTGTTTGTTTGACTGATTTACATTTTTGTCAATTAATTGTGAAATAGGTGAGCGTACCGCGGAACTGTTTGTTCAACATGGTGACGGTGCGGTGCGGACATTGCACAAATTTACTGACTGTTAATATGGCTCCATTAATGCTTCAATCCCCTGCTCTTCAAGACCAACAGGTTAATCAATGTTTGCATGCATGCATTAAAACAAAACTGAAAGCAAACAAAAGGAAATCCTTGAGCTAGCAGCAATAATTAAATATCGTCTTTTTGTAATGAAGCCCTTGTAGTTGTAGGTATCTGTGACTGTCTGCTGGAAAAATACGCATGCATGCATTTAATGAATGCAGACAACTTTCTGTACCAAGGAAGAATCAACATCTTACTGTATCTTAACAAAATGCCAAGGCTCCACGACTAATTAAAATGTTTCTCTGTTGTTATTTATCCTGTCCCAGTGTCACTTACTGATACATAGATATATGGCCTTGCGTCCCAAAGGGATACGTAGGAGACGACAAGCATACACATTGCAAACTTTTATATATAGTTTTTGCTTCCTGTTTATTTTGGCTATGAGCCTACGAATTATTGCTATATGCTTATTAATTATCTAGCTCCTCGCAGTATCATGATTGTTTAATAATTAATACGCATTTTCTGTACACATTCATGCAGGAACAAAACAAAGAATTCAGTGTAACCACTCCGAGAGATATTAACTTGTCAGTTGGAAACCATCGATTGCCAATGGTGCTCCCCATGCCATCTGATCTTCCAGAAACAGCACCGATTCCTCGTAAGGGCTAGAGAAGATCTATTGTTTATCACTTCCTAGTTATCGTTTTGGTGTCTTAATGAAAACTACTAATTACACCATAAGTCATGCATGCATGCTGGTCAATTAGACAAAAATATTATATTTTTTTCATTAACAACTATGCACCTGAAAAAAAGAAGCTTATAGTAGTTACAAATATATTAAGTAATGCTAGCATCATATTAACACATACTTTCTGATCACTATTATATATCATTCTCACTGTTCCATTTGATTTATAACAGCTCCTGGAAAGAGGCAGCGTGTTCCTTCAGCTTATAACAAATTTATCAAGTAATCTCTTGTTTATATATCTTCACTTTGTATGTCATAATTTGGGTGAACATCATCCCGAACTAAATATATTTTTTATTTGCACACTTGATTTTTTTCTTATAAGGGAGGAAATACAAAGGATAAAGGCAAACAATCCAGAGATCAGTCATAGAGAAGCATTCAGTGCTGCAGCCAAAAATGTAAGTACGCTATATACATACATGTATATCCAAAACCAGTTCATGTGTATATAATTTTTCAAGCACACTGAAAACTCTTAAGGCAACAAAGAAACAGAACCACCACGTGCATGGTGGTCTTCATTTGAAAGCTGTGCAATTCACTGACAGCAGAAAGTTCTTTCCTGAGGAATTCCTGGTAATAAATATCATTGAATGATGAATAAATAAAGTGAAAAATAAAATTGATCTTTCCTGGTAACATATTTTGTCTCAAGCAAATCTTTTTTTCCCCCTTGGCATGCATGAAAATATTCACCTTGTAAAGAGCATAATTAACAAGAATTAAAGCAAATAACCTCTTACATAACCAATTTGGTTCTTTTCCTCTTACGTAAAATCTGATGCACTGATACACATAACTGTAACACGCAAATTAATTATGTGCCCCACCTCCCTCACATCTGCCTAACACATGCATGCTCTCAAATTAATTGGTAAGACACGTGATTTGTTATCAATTGTGCATTCATAATCTATACAACATCAGTACATTACTAACTAATTAACACTATTTAATGCGTACTGAATATTTCAAACGTCTCTTAAGTTTGTTCATTTATAATTTATGTTGATGTTGCAGTGGGCCCATCTTCCAAAAATACACATGGGGCTGACATTTGATGGAACCAACCCACCATTGCTTCAAGACACTCAAGGATTTCGTTGACTTGTAAAATTGGATTTCCCAAGAACAGACGATTGAACAAGTGAATTACTACTCAATATCTCATTTGGTGAATTTATATCTATGTATTATTCAAAACATAAAGATTTATTTCTATTCTCTAATAATGATATATATATAGAGAGAGATTTATTTCTTTCTTCTTATGATCAATATCAACAATAGTTGAGATATATAACACTTCACCTGAACTTTAGATACATTTCACTATCATGTTTTGGTTTGGCATTTAGTTGTGAACTGGCATCATAAATGACTGGTTGAAGTTAGACATTTATCCCAAATCCTGTACAATTTTAATTGGTTGAGAAAATAATAGCAGGCGAAAAGACCAGCAGTTTCTGACAGTTCATATCTGAATGGTCACATCATTTATGTGCATGCATCTAATATGTAGGTTTTGTCCCCGCAACTTGCCACGATTTTATTTCATTATTTAATTAATTAACTAATTTAATTTAATTTTATATAATTATCTGTTTTATTTATGTATTTTAGAACTTACTAGCTTGCGGATTACACATTATCTTCGGCGTGCGATATGCCACGATATCATTACACATTATTTTATCTAGAGAAGTTAAAATTTAAATTGTGATATTTGACAATTGTGATAAGCTAGATTGTCCGAATACTTCAAAATCATGCTGCACCGCGTATCGAATACGTATCCGACGCGGATACGGGTGCGATACGCATTGGATACTCCATGTGGCGTATAATATTATTTTAATATTGAGATACGGCAGGATACGGTAGGATACGGCTGGAATACGACGGGATACAACCGGAATACGACACAAGATACGACAGGATACGGCTTAGATATTTTTCAGTGCGCAACAGTCAGTATTTTGGTCATAAGTCATTCATCTAAACTCCGATTAAGCTGATTCAAAATGCGTTGGAAAGCTAACAGAGAGCTTTATAATCTTGGCTTATCATCTATGATATTCTATCTCTTGATTCCTATAGTAAAATGTACTAAATTAGAGTAGTATCTTAAATTCTTACATAACAAACTTAATTTAATCATAATTACTTCTAAAACCAACATAGGAATATATATCATTATTTTAGAACAAAATACTGTATAACATGTATCTATAGTGATATTTGAATGTAAAAAAAAATCAAACATTTTAATATATAATGTGATTTTTTATTATTTTATATATACTCATGTATCCTAGTTTTTTGAAAAATAGCGTATCCCCGCACCCGCACCGTATCGGATATGATACCCATACCCTCACCCGTGCAACATAGGTGATAAGTGATAAACAATTCTCAAAATGAAAAGTAATAAATTATAGAGATGTTTATTCTCTCATCTTTCGTCTCACACTTTCGTCCCGCACTCTTTCTTTTATTCTTGTTCTTATTTATCTTATTCATTTTTTAATACTTCTTTATTTATCTCCTAACTGCATATTTTTTCTTTATTTTTCTTTCTTTCTCGTTCTTTCTCTTTTTTATCTTCTTTTCAACGAGATGTTGTTAGAAAAAATGAGAAAACTATAAAAAAAGACGATTAATTACCACACACAGCAAATGATACGAACATATAGTATGCACTCGTTCTGTAATGAACATTATTAGTTACAGTTTTCAAGTGCACAAGATACTTGCTACAGCTAGTATGAATATATGTTTCAACTAATATAAACACAAGTTTAGCTAATATGAACACATTTTCTATTTAGTATGTGCCTCATTCTTGTTGGCACCTGAAAATTAAGGTACCAATTATTAGCCTGCAATAAAAAGAAAATAAAGTAAGACAGTAAGCATACAAAGCAAACAAGCAAGGGTATTAAGTGAATGTCAATTCAATTTCAAAGAAAATCAAGAGTTCTATGTGCAAAATGCCAAAACCTCACCCAAAACCTAGCCAAATACAAAGGAGGTTCATAAAACATCTTTCAAAAATTTAACAAAGATGTTTGTGTGATTGAAAGGATCAATTGAAGCATTATATGTGTATATTTTGAATTGAATCAAGGATCAAAGCTCAAGAAAAGTTTATCAAATTATTACCAATAAATTATACAGAAATTTTGTGAATTTTTGGATTTATTTCAGTTCAAAATTCGAACATTTGAACCTCTAAACAACTCAGAACTGATTTGAACAAATCAAATCCAAATTTTTAAAGCATATGCAACGATTAGGTGCAATTGGACCTCTATACCAATTCCTAAACATTTTTTAGTTTTGAATGGGCCTAGTTTATAGCTGCGTAATCGGGCTTCAAAATTGTCAACCTTATGGTCCACATAAACCAAGTCCATCCAGAAACAAAGAAAGAAATGTTGCTGGCCTTATTAAACCCGACAATTGGGCCCCACCTTGTTAGCCTTTAATCCAGCGATGCCCGAGTCTTTAACCTTGTCATTGTCAATCACACATCAAGCTCTAAACTTCCATGTCTAGGTCCTAAACTTTTGCACAGACCTGAATTAAAGAGAAGAGGAGAGAAACTAAGAACATGATCGTCAGATCTTTGACACGTAGATCCAAGGGTGCTCCTTCTTCCTCTCGATCCAACATCTCTCAGACTCGAAACACCGGAGGTCTTCAATGGAGTTGGTCTCCTTGATCTTTGAGAGTTAGTCTGCAAATCATATACCAATCGAAAGAGGAGAGTAAGAAGAACACAACGGTATCCTTCGATGAAACTATAACTCAAAGAAAGGAGATAAGTCAAGCTCAATGGATATTTTAATGGAAAAAGTTGCAAATTCCTAAACAAATGATGTTTAATTTAGGGTGACAAAAAAGAAAGAAGATATTTTTGAGTGACAAATTTCTAATTTTCTTGTTCCGAGGATAAACACAATTTCCGCTTAAAGAAATCATGAGATAGCTGGAAAAGTATATCCAATAGTTGTTAAACAAATATCATATTTGTATGAATCTATTCAAAACAATAAAGTTTATACAAAATGTACAAAACTATTAGAATAGTTCATAAAAAAGTTATTATCCTATTAGTCAAATTCAATATACTTAAGAGGCACAAAAGGCGACAAAGGTGGAGGAGGAAATGAAGTGGCTAAGAAAAAGAAGAGGAAGAGGAGAAAGGCGACTGAGGATGGAAGTGGGAGCAGAAGAGAAGAGATGATGAAGGAGGAAAGCATGTTGAGGAGAACGATGAAGTAATGACAGAGATAGGCAAAGTGAGAGAGATCATAACTAAAAGAAAATAAGAAAGTGATAAAAAGACCCCAAAAAAATGAGTATGATGCAAGATAATTTAACAAAAAAGATTGAAACTCTATTTATTCTCAAATTATAGCGATATAGTTAATTATTTAAAACATTAACTCAAAACTCGTTACAAAATGTCTTTCACATGTATTTTGTAGATGTGTCTCCAAAACTATTAATTATAATTATTAAATGGGACCATCTAATAATTAAATTAACTTATTTATGGAAAAATTTCACAGAGGGTCATGCAGCAAACAATTTCAACAAATAGGGCCAGAGCCACCCTAAAAATTGCACAGAGGGCCAAGGGCGCGATTAATAGTCGCGCCCCTAAGGAGATTCCGTTTTTTCCCTGAAATCAAGGCATTATGCATGTGCTTTTGCAGTTGTGGGCCCGGGCACTTAGGGGCGCGACTATTAATCACGCCCCTAAGTGATTCTGAATTTTTTTTTGTTAAGTTGTTTTTATTTATACCTTTTAATATAATAATTATTAGTTAGTACTAACATATAATTTTTGATTATTTGTTAATATATCAATAAAAGTAGTATATTCATATAATATTTATTATTAAGCAAATTAATGATAATTTCAATATACAATAAATTTTTAATATATTTATAGTTGTAATATAATACTATTAATTTGTCTTGTTACTTTTTTGGGTTAAGTTATAATTATTTATACCCTTTAATATAATAATTAGTTAGTACTAATATATTATTTTTGGGTATTTGTTAATATATGTATATTAATATATATATATATATATACTACAATTATTATTAAGCAAATTAATAATAAATTAAACATAAAATAAATTTGTAATATAATACTATAAATATTAATATTATTATATACTTATTATTATTATTATTATTATTATTATTATTTAAAAAGATTAGAAAGATTACAACCTAGTAAGAAGATGCATTTTTCACAATTTTTTTTGAATTAACATAGGGGCGCAATTATTTAGTTGCGCCCCTAAGAACATGCCTTTTTTGAAGATAAGTCTGAATCTTGCACGATTTTTTTCAGATGAGGGGTCCACCTGTCCCCTAAATGAACAAAATATATACAACATCACCTTTCTTTTCTTCTCTCTCCAACCATTATTTCAATCTTATCTCTTCTTCCCCCAACAGCCCCCTTCCTCTCCACAAACCCTAAATCAAATTTTCACACTTCTCCTCCCAAAATCTTACATATAAATGTTTATTATTAGTTTCTACACTGGAGGATCCATCCAAAACGGTCCTCATGGTGTGCATTACTCGAAAAAAGCTATCGGTAGTTTTACGGTGAATGACGACATAACACTCGGTGAACTGGAGACGGAGCTGTACCGATGGATGGGGATTTCAAGTTGAACACATGCTTTAGAGATATCAGAGAGGTTCAATGCCGGATTACAGCTAACTCCTCCGGTAATGTTCTTTACTGAGTTACAACTGTCGAGTAATGATACTTGGAGACTGATGGTGAACCATTTGATTCATCCTGGTACTGTTGCAATGATTGAGTTGTACGTTGAGCCAAAAGTTCTTCGATATACAACAAATCAAGGTTTTTTCGAGTGGCAGTCGAGGTCATGAGACCCTAAACCATGGTTGTGCAAGCGGTAGTCGAGCTACGGAAACCCTAAACCAGGGTTGTTCAAGTGGTAGTCGTGCTTACGAAACCCCAAATGAGTATGTTGAGCCAATAGCTTGTAGAATGCCAGATGCATATCTTCGTACCAATTGTTATGAACCGAATGCAACCTCAAATCGAAATCAATCGATTCCAGAGGAAGAAGAGGATTATGAGGATTTCGAATTTAATGTTGGGTTGGATGAAATTAACCCGGCAGAACGGGTTGAGATATTAGTGAACCAAGATGCAAGCCCAATTGGAAATACGTGTGGTAATGATGCTTTCATGAATATGGATTTTACACCTTTCGAAGACCCTAATTACAATTCTGAAGAAGAGACTTCTCTGACCATGACAACATGGCCATTACGGGACTAAACTGATTCTCATCCAATAGCTTCGTGGAATAATATTAATGCAATCATCGATATAATTGGTGATGGCAATTACTTTGACGACGATGCCACAGCAATCATCGATATAATTGGTGATGGCAATTACTTTGACGACAAAGGGTATGCCACAGAAGATGGTTTGGCAGTGGGACAATGTTTTCAGTCAAAGGATCATATAAAATGGGTTGTGCATGATTTTCACATCAAATCGAACCGCACGTTTAAGAAGAGAAAGTCCAATAAAAGCGTATATACAATCGAGTGCACCGACCAAAATTGCAATTGGAGGTTGTATGCATCAAGAAGGCTAAGTGATGATGCTTTTATTATTAATACAAGGCAAGGTCCGCATGAATGTGTTATGTCGGGAGATAAGTTGGAGCATCCGCACTTAACGTCTCCATTCATGGCTTCCATAATCAGAGAAAGTGTTAAGGGAAATGTAAGGTTTACTATAAAAGACATCAAGATTGCCATTGATCAGAGATATAATTTCAAGGCTCCTTACCTCAAGTGTTGGCGTGCAAAAGAGATCGCAATAGCGCAATTGTTTGGAGGTTGGAGGCAAGCTTATGATTTAATCGTGCCCTTACTTAATGCCATACAAAGAACAAACCCGAGTACAGTGATTGAGTGGTTTACCGCCCCCACAAATGATCCAAATGAAAGATTATTTCAAGCAGTGTGTTGGGCATATGGTCCGGCAATACAGGCCTTCAGGCACTGCAAACCTGTTATAGGAATTGACGGTACACATTTCTCTCGGAGGTATAAGGGAAAGATGTTAGTTGCATGTGGCTTCGACGCAGAAGATCAGTTGGTGCCCCTTGCATTCGCATTGGTCGATACCGAGAACAACAAATCTTGGGAGGATTTCATGAAATTTGTTCGTAGGGAAGTGGTTGGATCACGAGTTGTGACAGTACTCTCTGATCGTCACAAGAGTATCTTGCGGGTTTTTAGTGTGCCAGACTTGGGTTGGAGCACCCAAGATGGACATGCCTTTCATCGATATTGTTCAAGGCACATAAGTCAAAATTTCACAAAAGAATTTACCAACAAAAAATTAACACAGATCTTGAGGCAAGCAATGAAACAAAATCAAAAGAGGAAGTTTCTAATGAGGCTCAGTCGTATTCGCGAAAAATGCCCTGACGCTGCAACATGGCTTGAGGATATTGGTAGGGATCCGAACGATGTTGAAAGGAACAATGCACCGCGTTTTGACTTATGGGCTCTTTCATTCGATGAAGGAGGCCGTAGAATGGGGATGATGACAACAAACGGACTAGAATCCCTTCATAATGTTTTCAAAGAAGCACGTGAGTTACCGGTTACTTCTCTTGTTGAAATCACATTCTATAAGTCGGTAAAGTACTTTGCTGAAAGACAGGCAAAAGCAGAAAAAGCAATTGAACAAGGTTTCCTCTTCTCTCCCAAAATCCAAGCGTTACTAGAGGAGCGAAGATTAAGGGGAACTACACATACAGTGCGAGCGTACCGGAACGAGCGAAAATATGAGGTTCAAACAGGTCAAAGATTCGTTGGGAACAAGATTGAAGGAAATAAAATACATACAGTGCGGTTAGAAGTGCCCAGAGGTACATGCACTTGTAAAAAATCGCAACTAACAGGTATCCATTGTTCTCATATCGTAGCATGTTGTTCTCAAAGGGGCATAAGTAGCAATTTGTGCGTATCTCCTGTTTATCGCGTTTAAGAGTTGATGGCAACATGGACGCCAGAATTTGAGCCATTCGAAAATTCTGACACATGGCCTAAAATTCCACGACCAAAGCTAGTGCCTGACCCGACAAGGTATGCTGTTAAGAAGGGGAGACGTCAACATATACGGATTAGAAATGAAATGGATGCAGAAAATACACATCGACAAGCATACACTTGTGGGCGATGCAAACAAACGGGACACAGCAGGCGCACCTGCATTGCACCCCCAAACGACGAAGGTAATACTAGTATTATTTATTTCACAAAACAACATTGGTTTCAATTTTGTAATGCTTGAGATTTCGTTATCGCAGGTAATTAGCAAGGAGATGACGAAGCTTGTTTTTTTATTTAGTTTAAGATTATGTAATTTTGTTTTATGCCTTATTAATTAGTTTGTACGTGTATCTCAAACATTTGGATATGTATGTTTATTTAGGAGACTTGGATATGTATGTTTATCTTGGAGACTATTGCAAAATATTTTGTGTTTGAGGATTTTATGAACTTTAATTTATGTTATTATATCTTAATGTGGTTTGAGAATATACTTTCATTTTGTTATATCTTCAATATATCATAAATTTATTATTTCTTGTAATATATTGTGTATAAATAACATATGTAATATTTAATAGTATTATATTACAACATATGTATAACCTGTTTCATATTTATCATTTTGTTATTTAATAGTATTACATATATTGTATATCATCAATTTATGTTATTTAATAGTATTATATTACAACATATGTAATATTTATCATTTTGTTATATCTTCAACATATGTATAAATTTATGTTATTTTGTGTTTAATAATAATTATAGTATAATTGTAGTATATATATATATATATTAATATACATATATTAACAAATACCCAAAAATAATATATTAGTACTAACTAATTATTATATTAAAGGGTATAAATAATTATAACTTAACCCAAAAAAATTAACAAGACAAATTAATAGTATTATATTACAACTATACATATATTAAAAATTTATTGTATATTGAAATTATCATTAATTTGCTTAATAATAAATATTATATGAATATACTACTTTTATTGATATATTAACAAATAATCAAAAATTATATATTAGTACTAACTACTAATTATTATATTAAAAGGTATAAATAAAAACAACTTAAAAAAAAAATTCAGAATCACTTAGGGGCGTGATTAATAGTCGCGCCCCTAAGTGCCCGGGCCCACAACTACAAAAGCACATGCAGAATGCCTTGATTTCAGGGAAAAAACGGAATCTCCTTAGGGGCGCGACTATTAATCGCGCCCTTGGCCCTCTGTGCAATTTTTAGGGTGCCTCTAGCCCTATCTGTTGAAATTGTTTGCTGCATGGCCCTCTGTGAAAATTTTCCCTTATTTATACGTAAAACTAAATAATTTGACTTTTTTGTTGGACATCAATAGCTTATTGATGGACTTCAATTCCCTAGAAGCGGAAGAGGCCACAAAATTAGGATTCGAATCTGCTGCTTGTATGGGAGGCAAGCAGGGTCCTGCTTGTCCCGATCTGACCGCCACAAATCGATCGATCGTCACGGACGGCTGTGATTTAATCAGGGGAAGATGCTTTGGCCGTTAGATGAGTTTTGAACGGTCCATATCGAAATAAGCAGGAAACGAGCAGGGATTTTATGAGCAGCAGATCTGGTTCCACAAAATTGATGACGCAACTAGGCTTTGTAAAACTTCTGAAACTTTCAAATCAATGGTACAATCGACTGTGTATCGATGAAGGAAGATGCCGATATTCAATCAACGAATGAAGCAGTTGGGTGAGAGGAATGAGGGCAACACCAATTAAAGTGTTGCGATTTTTTTTTGGGAGTAAAAGCGAAAAAATCGTCTGTTTCATTGAAACAGTAAAATAATTTTTTGTCCTTAGGACCTACATCTATTTTTGCAGGATTTCTACCCTATTACATCCATCTTTCCTTAATCAAGTTTTTTCGAAACATCAACACCTACCATACAGAAAACACCAATACTGCCCTATTACAATCATGCATCAAACACAAGTTTAACCACAAAAAACAAAGTATCAAATAGTTTCCAAAATATTCAAAAGTAAGCCATCATTAAAACTTTTGAAGACCAGTTCTTTCTCACTCAGCTATCATCAATGTTTAACTACATCAATTAGATCAGCTCCACACAAAAGATCTTCCACATCTGCTCCCAAAGAACCGCGAGCTATTCCATATGGTTTTCTTTTCCTCGAA
>CAXKVX010003637.1:0-10220 GCA_964058865.1 Eleocharis quinqueflora | reverse complement strand
AGAAAAAAGTACCATCTGGATTTTGGAATTTTATGAGCCGTTATGGGTTTGATTACAGTCAAGGCACCTCCCGATCCCTTCTTCCAATTGAGGTTTCTCACTCTTAACTACTTTTTTTTTTGTAACGTCTCGCCCTCCTTCCTCTGTCTCTACACTCACACCTACATTGGCGGTTCAGGTGTCTTGTTTTGAATAGAATTTTTTTTTTTCACTGAAAATTGTTTTGGATAGCCTGTTAATTGATACTGATACAGCAATGCCCAATATTTTGGTTACTTTATGGCTTTCTGTAGGTGCAAAAGGGTTGATAAATAATTGACTTGCAGACTTATTTTTGCAAGCTGTACAATACGAGCCCAACATCGTAAAATATTACATTCTCTTTTTAGGTTTTGAATATCCTAAGAGCTATCACAGATGAAACAAAAAAGAAGATTGCTGCAAAGGGCCTTTCCCCTCAACCTGGTGCTATAATGTTGCATCTTCCTGTCCCTCCCAATTGTCTACGTGTCCCTGATTTCTCTGATGGGACAAGCATAATTTCTTATGTGAGTTTTTGTTGTCTACTCTATGGTAGTGTGTTTTTTCCTTCTGTCTAAATATGTATCTTGAATTTGGGTATATGTAGGTTGGGTGATATTTGGTAACATTTGAATGTTGTTCAAGGAAAACTGAACAGTTATAAAGATGTATTCTGTTAGCTGGAGCCGGAATTTGAGGAACCCTTCCTATATGTTTCACACATTTTTTCTCATATGGTTTATGTTACATGTGTTTTGTGATTGATCTTTGGTTTTCCCTTTTCTGAAATTCCTTAGAAAATAGCTATCTAAAATTACATGTTATTTTTTCACAGGATGTGTCGCATACATTGCTGAAAAGAGTTCTTAGCAAAATTGAATTGATAAAGAGATCTCGATCAGGAACTCCAAATTTTGAGTCCCATGAAGCAGAATCGATTGATCTGCAACATGGGATTATGCAGTATTTGACTCTTCGAGGTACCACTACGGTATGTTTCTTTATGCTGTAGTTGAGGATGTCTTTGTATTTAAAAATTATTATATTGTCATATTTGGTCACATTGGCAATCATATCAAATTTTCTTCTGTTGGTGCATTACATTGCTACAGATACATGGTGTTATACTTGCTGCATAATGCATTTACTTCATGATATATTTGTACCTATTATGCAACTTGATTGCAGCTTGATTCCATAATCTGATTTTCACTCCAGTTGATCTCTTTTAGCATTTATTTGAACATTATTTGCATGAAAATTCTCATATACGACACCATGCAGGGTCCCCAGGACACAAACCGATATGCACTTGGTAACAACGACAAGGCTGGTGAGCGGTCCTCAACTAAACAGTGGCTTGAGAAGATGAAAACACTCTTCATCAGCAAGGGCTCTGGCTTCTCTTCCCGCAGTGTCATCACTGGTGATCCCTACATTGGCATAAACGTTATTGGTCTCCCTTCAGAGATTGCAAAACAGATCACCTTTGAAGAACGGGTCACGACACACAACATGGTCCGGTTGCAAGACATAGTTGACAAGCGGCTATGTGTCACCTACCAGAAAGGATCCACCAGCTATGCAATATCAGCTGGTGCCAGGGGTTATACAAATCTTAGAGTTGGCCAGATAGTTAACAGGAGGATCATGGATGGGGACCTGGTTTTTGTTAACCGTCCCCCGAGTACCCACAAGCACTCTCTTCAAGCATTCTACGTGTATGTGCATGATGACCATACGGTGAAGATTAACCCTTTAATCTGCTCTCCGTTTGGTGCAGATTTTGATGGGGATTGCATACACATATTCTATCCACAATCCCTCCCTGCAAAAGCTGAGGCACTTGAACTATTTAGTGTTGAGAAGCAATTAATTAACTCCTATAATGGGACCCTCAGCCTTCAAGTTGCACATGATTCGCTCCTTGGGTTGAAGTTCCTCATGAAGCATTCCTTCTTGACCAAGCCCATGGCTCAACAACTCGCCATGCACTCTTCCCCCTTGCAGCTGCAACCTCCAGCTGTTGTCAAATCATTGAAAGGTCCGGGGCCTCTGTATACAGTAATACAGTTGATCCAGAGTGCCTTACCTAGCTTGTTTGAGTCAAATGGCGACAAGCATAAGGTTGCAAGAGGGGAAATCACTAGGCTGGACCTCGACAGAGATTATGTCCATGGGGCATTGTCAGAAATTGTGGCCTCAGTCTTCTCCAGAGGTTCGAAAGAGGCACTACAGTTCATGGACATTGTACAGCCGGTGATGATGGAGCTCCTAAGTCTTGAAGGGTTTAGTGTTGGCTTAAAAGATTTCGACATTCCAAAGGGAACCCTTCAATCTGTCAAGAAGAGCATAAGCAGACAGGCATACTTGTTGTCTACAAAAAGCCCCAACCCTAATCAAACAATGGACCTCCGGGTGGAGGGATACTTGCGGTCGTGCAAGCAAGCAATCGCAGACATACTCATCAGTTCATCGCCCCTTGCTTACCTAATGGACACCAGGTCAGATTCATCTGTTGCAAAGGTTGTTCAGCAACTTGGATTCCTTGGTCTTCAGCTTTATCGCCAAGACCGGTTCTACTCAAAAGACCTGGTAGAAGATTGTCTGTCGACTTATGCAAACCGCTTTGCTCCCTCTATTGAAGATCCCAGCAAGTACCCATCGGAGGCATATGGGTTGGTGCGCAGCTCATTCTATGAGGGGTTGAACCCTTTTGAGGATCTGGTGCATGCTATCTCAGCCAGGGAGGTCATAGTTCGGTCGTCACGTGGCCTGACTGAGCCGGGGACACTTTTTAAGAATCTCATGGCAGTGATGCGGGATGTCGTGATCTGCTATGACGGAACCGTGCGGAACATGTGCAGCAATTCAATAATTCAGTTTGCATATGGTGCAGAGGAGGCTCAGATTCAGCTTTCACCCCCAGGTGAGCCTGTAGGTGTACTTGCAGCTACAGCCATATCCAAACCGGCATATAATGCCGTGCTAGATTCATCCCAAAGCAACAACACCTCTTGGGAGCTGATGAAGGTGAAACTTGTTACTTTTATTTTATCTTTTTTTCTTGGAACAGTCAGAACTACAATTTTATATATGTGTATGACATTTATGACATCTTCTGTTATGGTATTTTTTATATAGAGTTTCTTTTTAAAAAAAAAGATGAAGTGCACATAAACCACAGAACAACAAACTGATAATTTTGCTTCATTTTTTAACGAAAACAGGAAGTGCTTTTGACCAAGATAGTTTACAGAAATGATGAGAATGACAGGCGTATAATACTTTTCATGAATGACTGCTTCTGTGGGAAAAAATTCTGCAAAGAAAGGGCAGCACTCGCAGTGCAGAGCTGTCTAAAAAAAGTCAAATTGAAGGACTGCGCTACAAATTTCTCAATTGAGTACGCTTCTTCCCTCTTTGTTTTTCAGCTTTGCAAAATGTGCAAGACTCATTCGATAATGTAATTGATACCAACAAGGGTGGATCAGAGCAATACAGTAAAAGATGATCAAGTATGTATTTTTTATTTTGGCGCACTCTAAAATTGATTCTGGTCCCCTGGATATAAGTTGTATTATATAACAGGTTGGTGTCATTAGGGTCTATGATACTTTTGTCTTATTTAGAACCATTAAGGTGGCAGATAGGATCTGTGCAATATGCAGTGGTAACCGTCTTTTGGGTAAACCAATAAGTCTTCTTTCTTCTGAATCAATCTTGAATTGAATGGGCCTGGCAACGATAAGAAGTCTTCTTTCTTCTGAACCAATCTTATATCTGCATCTTACTTGTACCTCACAATGTTTCCAGGTACCAGACGGCAACCACAGTGGATGGAATAACAGAAGCTACTCCATGTCTAGTAGGTCATATCCATCTTGACAAGGTTTGTTTCTTTTTTGGTATGATCTTCGTGAATTAATCTAAGTGTGAATTGACATATCCTAAAAAGTTCCTGTGTTAGATTTTTATTGATACCGGAGTTATGACAGGTGCAACTTCAGAGATTGAACAAAACTATGGATGATGTTCTTACGATGTGTGAAGAAGCTGTAGGGAAGAACAGAAAGAAGAAGGGAACACTTGGGCAGTTACTTAGAAAGCTAACTCTTTCTGCCAGGTAAACAGTGCTCCCACCCTCCCACACACACACAATTAAGAAAAACATACAAGAAAAAGTTTCTCTCACACGCCCACACACACACACAAAAGCCAACTTGCTGGTAAATCTCTGATGGTGGCTGATTATAGCATTTACATTTTTTTTTCATTTCTTGCTGACCTTATAAGAAATACACAGTAATTCTTTTCTGTTATGATGAAATCAGTGTATTTTCTTAAAAAAAATCCACTCCAGTATCTTACATGCTTTTCAAGTTCATTCCCAGTGCCATCATTGCTTTATATTACTTAGAACGTTCTGTGCTATACATTTTAATGACGTTGCCATATGTTATTTGTGATTAGAGTTCATTGTTGTATTCTGAAATTTTCTTTTAAATATGCTCTAGACTAGTGTTCGTTGTTATTTGATTTTGTAGAGAATGTTGTACCCTGGAGAAGGAAAGTGTACCGTGTTTGCAGTTCTCTATTTCTGAGGAAAGCTCAACCTCGACCTGTGAAACATTTGAGCAATTAGTGCGTGCCATGTCCAATAGCATCTCACCAATACTCCTGGACACTATAATTAAAGGTGCATTCATATTCTATTTACGATTCCATCTTCTTTATATATATAGATCAGTCATTTGTATGTATTGGAAGCTGAACCAAAGCATTTTTAGGAGTAAATCAAGTTGATGCAACTGCTTGTTCCTCACTGGTCTTCTCATTCCTCACTTACTGGTCTTCTCATCCTGATATTTGATGTGGATTTGGAATCATAAATAATCATGTGAAATTTGCCCTGATGAAAACAAAAGAAGAAGTGGAATATAGAGGGACTAGTGAAGATGGTTGAATCAAACCTAAATTTCAATAGATATTTGCATATTTTAACTTGATTGATTGTACATGCAGGTGATCCAAGAGTAAATGATGCTAAGATAATATGGATGGGACCTGAAGAAATTTCATGGGTGAGGAACTACAATCGAGTGATAAATGGAGAGGTGGTGGTGGAGGTGCTAATAGAGAAGGATGCATCCCTGGCAAGTGGGGATGCATGGGGAACCACAATAGATGCTTGCCTTCCGCTGATAGACCTCATTGACATAAAGCGGTCTACTCCTTATGGAATCCAGCAGGTCAAAGAACTCCTTGGTATCTCCTGTGCTTTTGAGCAAGTTGTACAGGTTTGATTATTTCTTTCCCTCATGAGTTGTGACTTTTTATGTGGATATGTTGGCTTATTGGCACCATGACCGTTTTGAAAACCCAGTTGGGATCTGACGGTGACATACTGCAGTCCTGGCTGGTTGATAGAATTGTATGTACTTTCTGGTTCCATGTGGAATTACTGACTTGCCTATTTAACACTGTTCAATTTTCTTTTCAGCGGTTATTCATGGCAGTCAGAAGTGTTGCAAAAGGCGTGATGAAGGATCACTTGATTGTGGTTGCCAACAACATGACATGCACCGGTAATCTTAATGGTTTCAACACCGCTGGATACAAAGCGATGTTTCGATCTTTGAAAATTCAAGTGCCTTTTACTGAAGCAACTCTATATGTCAGTAATGTTCCTTTTTTGCCTTCATTTTACTATTTTGGGTAAATTTACACTTTTATCAAATTAAACCCATACTGTCATAATTGTATTAGAAAACCTTGCATTGAGAGCCTGGTGTAATGTTTTAATTAAATGTTTGAGGTTCATTGAGACTTGATAATCAGCAGCAATGGCAATTTTACTATTTACATTTTGTGTTTTTTCAATACAGACTCCGATGAAATGTTTTGACCGGGCAGCTGAAAAATGCTACTCTGATACATTAGACAGCGCGGTCTCATCCTGCTCATGGGGTAAGCACGTGGCGCTTGGAACAGGATCAGCTTTTCAGATTCTCTGGGATGAAAAGCAGGTTTGTCATTTGTACAATTAATTGTCAAAATCATAATTTGTTTTATATTGCTGTATCTTGAGTTCCTACTTCCTTTTCTTTGTTCTAATAGTGAGTTGTATCCATATTTCTGCATAAATACTCCTAGAATCACTTAATCTTTGATTCCCTTTTCTTGTGATGTGCCTCTGATTTTGTTTTTCTAACCCATACCCATTGTATTTCCAGTTGATTTCTGACAAATGTGCTGAGAAAGGTCTATATGAATTCCTCTCGCTGGTTCGCACCACAACTCAAAAAGACACTAATGGTTCATGCTTACAAGATGTTGATGACCTCTATGAATCGAGTGGCTATAACAATGACAATTATTGTGCCTCCCCCGAGTTTGATGGGTTTGGTGTGAAACCTACTTTCGAGGATGCCATGGAAGAAAATGATTGGGGAAAAGGGACGGGTAACAGCTGGGATATGAATGAAGCACCTGTTGCTGATTCTGGTGGAGACGGTTGGGCTGGATGGAGTAATGGAGGAGCCGAAGATAAGGGAAAAGAAAAGGTCGAAAATGGTTCAGATCCTTGGGGTTCTCAATCCACAGCTGTTGCTACAAATGATGCTTGGGTCAATTTAGGGGCTTCAAAGCAAAAAAGCATGCCTGTTGAACCTGATCCATGGGGGAAGAAGGAATCATTCACTGAAATCAATCCATGGGCCAGTAATAATAAAGAGGATGACAAGAATGATCCATGGATTGGAAAAGAAACTGCAAATGTACCCCCAGTCCCTAGCGGTGCATCTGAGTGGGATAACAATGACCCTTGGTCGGACACTCAAGAGAAAAATGATACAGGTGGTATGGTAGCTTGGGCCTCGAGTGGTGTGTCTGATAGGACCAACAATGATCCATCGGGTGAACAGAAGAAAACTGGCAGAAGTGGCAGCTGGTCACCTGCTGTACCAGATGATCCATGGGGCGACTCGCAAAAGAAATCTGTCATAGATGGGTTGTCGGTGCAGGCTCCTAATGCAAGTGGACTCCCAACAGCATCAGAATGGGAAAATAATGACCCGTGGGACCAGCCTGATGGTTCCATGCAAGATGCACCGCCCACTCCAAAGGATTCTAATTGGGCCAACAACCCAAGCTCCAGCCTGAAGCCCTTCGAACCAAAGAAGCTGAGCAAGGAGAATAACAATGTCCGTCGCTCATCCTCTTCTTGGAGCAACATATCAGAAACCCAAAATGAAATTTGGGGAAAAAGCACAGGCAATTCAATCTTGGGTCCAGGGAAACCAGACGATCAAGCAGATGACGAAAATTGCGGTGATGAAACTCCAAAACACAACACATGGGGCCAGAATCCAACTGATCCATGGGCTGCTAGTACGCCATCTGACATAGGTGACCCATGGAGCAGTGCTGCTGCCACCCCAGTCGCGGGTAATACAGAGGGAGGTGATTGGGCCAAAGAGGCTGTCTCTACTCCTGGAAATGATGGGTGGAGTGCTCACTTAGCTACCAGTAGCAGCACTCCTGAGGCAGGAGGAAGTAACGAAGGGTGGAATGGGCCAAAATCGAGAAAATGGAATAGGGACTCGAATGACATTGGTGGCAGCGGTCGTGGCCGTGGTCGTGGTACCCGTGGCGGGCGGCCTCCAAGGAGGCCAGATGGAGAGGGGAGAGGGCGCGGGTTCAATAGGCCTCCACCGGAACCCTTAACTCCTGAAGAGGAGAATATTCTTCTAGAAATTGAGCCATTGGTCCAGAACATCAGGAGAATCTTGCGTGAATCCATGTATGGCATCTTTCTCTGTCTGTGCGTGTGTGCTTGCGCGCGTACAAATGTGTGAACATGTGCAGCCATGCACTTGTCACTTTCTGTGATCAGTACCCCCAATAAAAAATGGGCATAAACTCTGCGTTAACTAATATTCTTTTCTCTGTTGCCTTTTGGGATTATTTACAGTGATGGCGAGAATCTATCTGATGAAGATTTTAAGTTTGTCAGTGAGAAAGTTTTTGAGTTTCACCCAGCTAAGAATTCCAAATTCACTGATAAGCTGGAGCACATCATGGTATGATACACTCGAGAGCAACTAGTAAACATTGATGATGCAGATATTGTATTAACTTGGACCAGAAAGCTTAATATTTTGAATTTTCTATTCTTTAATTATTGCAGGTCAACAAACACAAGGAGTTCCAGACGACCAGGTGCTTTTTTGCAGTGTCATCTGATGGGTCTGCAGAGGATTTCTCATACAAAAAATGCTTGGAAAACTTTATTAAGCAAAATTACCCAGAGCATGGTGAGCCATTCTGTGCCAAATACTTCAAGAAAAGAGACAATCCACCAAATGCTGATTTGAGCCAGCAACCTGATACTCCGAGCCAGCCGACAGCTAGTCAAACCCCCCAACTGCCTGAGACACCTCAGATAGTGGCTGATGACTGGGCTAAGGATTCTGGGTCTCAGGCTGTGACTGACGGTTGGGCCAATGCTGAGGGGAAATCATTGGGAAATAGCGGGGATACACTGTCTGTCTCTGATGATTGGGCTAGCAAGTAGAAGTGTTTAGGGGGATTAGTGTTAACAATTTGCATGTGACTGTAGATGCTGTACATATCTAACTTATCTGCCTTTTTTTTTGAGTTAGCTTCGAACATGTTCTTGTTTTGACAGCTTAAATTTTTTGGGACTCTGGGCCTTTTGGGGAAGTGCCTACTCATTGGATAAAGTGCCTTGGTTGTTCAAATCTCCTTTGGGAAAAATGCCTTGGTTGTTAAAATCGTGTTTTGAGAATTTGAATGCAGTGGTTTTACTTGAATCGTGTTTTACCGTCTGTGGTCTGGCTCGACTTACTGGCTGCTGATCGGTTCACTGCTCTGTCAGAATTAACATTACTTGGCCAATCAGGTATTGAAAGATATATTGCTATTATTTAAGATTACTGCATAATAATTTTAATATTGATTCTTTAAAGAGGTGTTTGTCTATAGATATTTAAAGATGTTCAGACTGATGGGAAAGTACATTCATTCTTTTCTAAAATAACGGAAGGAACTTTTAGTTTTGACACGTAGAACTAAATACAGATTTGTTGCTGAGAAATGTTGACGAACATATTAGTAATAGTTTCCACTAAACTGTAAGGACCTCATCACTATAGATGAGATTGCTGTCGAGATAATTGACAACGCAGTTCAGAGGCGCATATTCTTAATGATTGGTAATGCAAATCTTTTTTTTGAGATGAGAGTATATGTCACTAAAGTCGTTTATCTGAATTTCAAACCTCCAACATGAATTGGTAATTAATTAAAATGACATTTAATAGTAAGCTAAGTTTGTTATTAATTTTCATCATTTTGTTGCGCACAACATGGGATCCGTATTTGCTGCTCTTATTGAGCAAGAGCAGGATCCTGCTCTTCTGATCTGAATCGTCAAATTTTGATCGAACCGTCCGCGGATGGAAATCAGGAGCTGTATATTTTATAAATTTTAGATCTGAAATTTGAACGGTCCAAATCAGAAGAGTAGAATTCTGCTCTTGCTCAATAAAAACAGCAAATCCGATTCCCACAACATGTGTATTATATAGATTGTATGTCAACCGTTTATTAAAAACTTAGAAAGCAATTTTGGACAGGCTGCATTGCCCAGTTAAATTCAACTTCGCTGGATCATTTTGATATTTAACAAGCTAACAAAATCAATATTTGAAAAGTAGAAAGCTAGTTAGTTATCAATTCTTATATCGCCTTATGCAGGTAAGCATTCATGCGGAGAAAAAAAAACAAAGGTTTTTTAATGTGACCCTGAAACTGAGTTGAGAGTAACTTAGGCTAGGAAAACCATACAGAAAAGAAACAAAAAGCCCAAACAGAGGGCATCAAAATGCAAGATTAATTTTGGGAACACTAGTTATTAGTTATTGAGTGACATTTAGATAAATTGTTCATTCAAGACTAATTTTTCTTATATATACTATTTCGTATCTTAGCTTTTTCAAAAATTAACATGTTACAACACCTGTATCGTAGACGTGCAATTCGTAGACGGTAGATCCGTAATGTAGTTAGTACAAATGCGGCCAGAAATTCGGAAGTCATTTGTAATTTCGCCTCCATTTTAGACTAATTTAACTACAGTACGACCCCCATTCCGCATTCCCATTTTTAAGTCT
>CAXKVX010003636.1:0-23044 GCA_964058865.1 Eleocharis quinqueflora | reverse complement strand
TGCAGGGTTGCCGAGCTCTTCTTTATCAAAGTTGTTCGTCATCATATTTTATCGAGTTCCATTGTTTCTGACGAGATGTGAAATTGATGACATTCTAAAATTGACGAGCTCTTTCTTTGAATGGTTTGATGACATCTTTTAATCTAAAATAAGTGATCATATCACATGAATCCAAAAAAGATATTAGATCTGTTTGAATTAATGCACACATTACTATGCATTGTAATTGTAATTGAGTAAGTATATCACGATCCTGACATCACGAGCAACTGCTTTAATGTACTATGAATGTCATTACGATTTTTGAAAGAAAAAATCTATCATGTTTCTTGTTCTATCTCATATTTCAACTCCCGCTTATTTTATCTCTGACCTTCGACATTATTTCATCTATCACGTGTGACATGTAGGCCCCGTTCGGTATCTCCCCCACTCGCACAGTGGCGAGTGGGGAGATACTGAACAGGCCCGTAGTGTTTGACTTTTGTGGGTCCTACTATCATATGTGATAGAGTTCTAAATCCGTGCTGTGTTGTGTCAAGTCGTATTTGACATTACGATTTTTGAAAGAAAAAATCTATCACGTTTCTTGTTCTATCTCTTATTTCATCTATCACCTATGACATGTGGTGTTTGTTTTTTTGTGGGTCCTACTATCATATATGATATAGTCCTAAATACATGCCGTTTCGTATCATGTCGTGTCAAAATGACTTGTCACGACATGGCACAGCACTATTATTATTTTATTATTTTTACCGTGTTGTGTCGTGTCGTGCCAAAAATTGGAAGGAATCGACACAACACGATTAAGACACGACATATTTAAACACGACGTGTTGTTCGTGCCATGTTGCTTTGGCACTGCATGTCTTATTCGTGTCGAAAATAAAAAAACTAAAAAATAGGAAAACAATTTACAAGAACATAAAAATATGAAAATAATTCTTAAAATTTTATAGATTTTGTTTTGGGGACCTCTGGTACACTTGAGCGGGCCACATTTTTTGAATTTTTGAAAACCCCGGAAGGACCCCCACAGGTCACAGTCCACATTTTGCCGTTGGGTAAATTAAAAAAAATTAAACTTCCGTGTTTATTCGTGCCTTCGTGTCGTGTCTAAATGTGCCGTGTCTAGTTGTGTTCTCGTGTTGTGCCATGTCGTATTTTTGTGTCGTGCCGTGTCTCTTTTCGTAAACGTGTCGTGCTGTGTCCTATAGTATAAAATCTAAGCACGACACGCTGAAGACACGATAAATGAACAGTACTATATCGTGTCCCGTGTCGTTTCTTAATCGTGTCGCGTCTTTTTTGGGCCGTACCGTTCGTGCCGTGTTTAGACACGGTGGAACGGCTTTGAAAACTCTATATATGGATGAAATAGGTGACAGAACCGAGGAGCGTCATGCTTGAAAACAAACATAAGCAGATAAAAGGTGGTACTATATATTGTACAAATCAACGTGATTATTGTCCGGTGTGTCCATCTTGCATAGTTGCATGTACTAGCAATGTTATGTTGTATATGATCAAATGTCTTATTCTTTTGTTTTCTTAAGAACTACAATATCAGCTAACTACTTTTCATCATAAAGTGTTCAGCTTCCATTGAGGGGCTTTGAAACTACCCGGCAACATTTGAAGAGTAATTTTACAGCTATAATTTTAACGGAGGATCAGATAAAAAAAGAAATGGACAATTTTAATAATGAAATTTGAATAACTTTAATTTTTTTGAAAATAAGTAAACATATATTTTTAAACTTGGTATTTCAAATTTCATGCAAGATCACTAAATTTTTATTACATGAAATTTATAATGGTTAACATTTATTGACTATTGCTGGATTATCGAATGACACTTAAATTGTAGTATAAAGTCTGAACATAAATCAACTATAAGTTTAACATATATCTATAATGTTTTCTTTTAAGATTTTTTGAACTTAAAAATTTCTAAATCAAGATCGTAAAGATGCCAATGCGATCCCCACCCAATGTTAGCTTATCGTTAACCGTGTAATTGGAACTTATTTAGAACATTTCAGTATTTTTCTGGGGACAGAAGCACGGGTGCACGATTTTATATTACGAGGGTCAATGTAAAGCAACTTAATTTTGTTTTTATTTTAATGACAATTGCAGACGCTGCTTCACACAGATATGGAACAAATGAACGATAACAACCATTTTTACAATTGAATCCAAGAACTCATTAGCTCTTGCAAAACATGTCTCATGGTTTCAAGGACCAGTCAACTCAACTCCATACCTGTTCATCTTTCTTTTTAGATTTCCGGTATAAATCCGCAATTTGGATGCAAGTGTGCAACAAAAAGGACAAGACCTAAATTTTCAAGTACAGAAGTTCACAAAAAGGCTTTTCATGCATTAAGTGTTAGACAAGGCGACAAATAACCCACGTACTCCAATAGTTCACATTCATGAAAAGAGGAATGAATGACACACTCACTCACTATGGTAGTATAGTAATAGTGGTACCCTTGTCCTGACAAAACGCCTTTTCCTACCATTTTTCTGAGCAACAAAATGTACCAATGCAAAACTTTAGTTTATTGCACCTGGCCCAAATTAAATGTCCTTGCGGCCCAAGTTACGGCCTATTTGATAAACAAATAAATTAATATAACAATAAACAGCTTCAGAGTTTGCTTATTACACAGTGCAACTAAGAATGCAAAAAGTATGGAAGTCCCTTCATAGGCTTATTTCAGGATATCTAATGAGATCCCTGCAAAAGTACAATTTAAATCTGTCAATCTATAGGAAGCCAGAGAAAAGAGAAGTCATCCAAGCCAGATTAAAAGTGGCACCAGCACATGATATCTGGTGCCGGCTCTTAAGGCTAAACAGACATTGAACCTCATTTGCACAAGCAGCCAAAAAGCTTCTTTTAGCCCTCCGTCAAGTAAATAAATGAAGTCATACACCAACACACTATTAGTTAGTTATTGTTGGTCTCCTCTTAAAGTAATGTATACTGTATTGCACTTAATAGGCCATACACAACGTGGACAACAACAAAGCCTTCAGTTTCAACAAGTTGGAGTAGGCTAGAGATGAAACCCAACCAGAGTAACTATTGGGTTTCGTTTCCATGAGAATGACTATATTTTTGCATTGGCTCATCAAACCTATCACAACCCTCCTTTTCCTGTCTTGGGACTGTATATAGGCCATACACATTTGAAGAAAACGCAAGTATGACTTCTTCAAATCAAAAGTAGCCTATACTTCACACCTATCAGGTTTGTAGCATAGCAGTTCAATTTGATGAAAGAGTGAAACTATCAATTACAATTATTTTTAATGTAAAAAGAGACCTCATGCCCATGGCCATCGGAGTGGTCCCCATGTCCCTCCCAAGGATGGCGCCAACCCTTCAATAACAATCATAATAAAAGAAGCAATTCAGAAAAATGTTACTATAGCCATGTCCATACATGAATAGAGGTTTTGGTCTCAACTTATAGTATTGCACCAAATCCAGCAACATTATTTATTCTTCATTGTAAACCAATGATCTCTAATAACTTCTGCAATAATTCAAACGAAAAAGAATATTGTGGCTACTTCTATAAAGTTGCTCTCTCTATACAACACCTGTACGACGTTTATAATTGTACACAAAAAAGCGATTTCAAATTTTCTATAATCAATTAGGGCTATTTGGGCAACATGGAGAAAGCACAACTAGAATTAATCCTTGCTAAGGGGCTCATGTTCGGCAAGATAGTAAGATTAAAGTCATGAATCATGATTAAAAAAATGACTTTTAGTATTAGTATAAAAAATGTGTACAGGTACCGAATTGCCCTTTGCATACCTTGTTTTAACTGAAAAATACTAGGTAGTTAATTTTATTTTAATCACTTTTAAGTATGTTTACAGAATAATTTAAATTGCCAAATTTTAGTTAATATTGTAAGATACTTGCACTTATTACTAAAATCAAACACATAATTCAATATACTTAATGAATGTGCTTGATTAGTTATTATTGTTGTCATATACGCATAAAAGTAATGAAATCTTAACACAAAAAATACAATTAGTCTTAACAATAATTAGTAATTAACTCAATCATGCTAATATAGCATCTCTCCCGATTAACCAGTTAGTAATGCTTTTATATCTTAGCTCTATCATCCTTTATCTGCTGACTACTACTCTTGCTCGGTTGCTCTCAATATGTAGTAAAAAAGCTGAATTGCTCTACCCTTTTTCTTTCTTAACACTCATCTCTCCTCATGCAGTATTTCCCCTTTACAAGCACAATACTAGAAAATACAAATATCCCTCTAAAGAAACACATATTTATCTTCAACTAAAAGAACACAAAGCAAAGTAATTGGGAACGGTCAATAGATAGCAACACAAAGCCAAAGAATAGAAACACACAGATGGAAGAGAATGAGAGAAACAGCATGTGAAAATGGTCTATGAACATCGAGTGCTCATAACGATAAATCTTTATGTACTCTCAATTTTACGTGTTTTTCATCAGTTGAACATGAATCAAAGCTAGAGTTCTAAATTCGTGCCGTTCCGTGCTGTTCCGTTCCAAACACGGCTTGGCACGGCACGGAACGGCACGGCACGATTAGTATTTTATTATTTTTACCGTGCCGTTCCGTGCCGTGCCAAAAATTGGAAGGGATCGGAACGGAACGGTTAAGACACGGCACGTTTAGGCACGCCGTGTCTAAATGTGTCGTGTCTTAACCGTCCCGTGCCTAACCGTGTCGTGTCTAAACGTGCCGTCTCTAAACGTGTCGTGTCTAAACGTGTCGTGTCTAAATGTGTGGTGTCTAAACGTGCCGCCTCTAAACGTGTCGTGTCTAAACGTGTCGTGTCTTAACTATGTCGTGACTCGTGTCTAAACGTTTATTTTTTAAAATTTGTAAAGTTTAAAATAGAATAATTAATAAATGCAAAAGATTTCAAAATAATTTGAACTTCCGTGTCTATCTGTGTCTATCCGTGCCTACCCGTGTCTATCTGTGTCGTGCCGTGTCTATCTGTGTTGTGTTGTGTCTAAATGTACCGTGTCTAGATGTGTTCTCGTGTCGTTCCGTGCCGTGCTTTCGTGCCGTGTCTCTCCTCATAAACGTTCCGTGCCGTATCGTGTCCTACAGTAGGAAACCAAGACACGACACGCTTAAGACACGGCACGTGAACAGTACCGTGCCGTGTCCTTATCGTTCCGTGCCGTTCCGTGCCGTTTTCAGACACGCAGACACGGTTTTGAGAACTCTAATCAAAGCTACAAAGAAGTTCTTTTTTTTTCTGCATACATAGCATACACAAGAGAAAAAGGAGAAGAAGAAAAAACAGAAAAAAGTCATGGCTGCTTAAAAGCTCTCCTTTACAGGAGTGTTATCGTCCCAATGAAGAAGTTAAGGAGCCTCTAAGAAGGAAAATTAACTAAGGGCTGGGTCTGGATTAAGATTCAGAGCAAAGGAGGTCTCCATATCCATTTCTAAAGAAATCAGGTTCGGATAAATTAAGAGCGATTAAGATGTAAGGAGCTCTAAGGAGTACCTAGGAGGATGCACCGAACAGCTACTTAGAGTTTGGGGTTTTAAAATGTTAAAAAAAAAGTTATAGGAAAAATAAAGTAATTTTAAAGGAAGATAATCTCTATATCGGCAAATAACATTAAAGACATGTCAGAAAACTTGACTGAAAGGCATAGTGGTCACTTACTTTCTCAAACTTGGTACTCACTAATGGTAACTGATGAGAACTAATGAGCTATGTTTCACAAAAGCTACAAATCAATGGCCAAATACTAAATGTCTAAATGTAGAATGAGTCAGTCTCAATGCCCTTTTAATGGAAAATATTTGTTATATTGGCATTATTATTTTAATTCAGCTCATACATTGAACTAGTTCTGACATTACATAGTCCATGCTCTGTGCTAAGAGATATACATGTGTAAAAGCATTCAAGAGTTGGGATAGGCTGGAAAGACACTTACCAAGACAACTGGACCGTCTTGTTTAGCCCTGTACAAAATCCAGAACCTGTAAACGAAAAGCAACTTCAATATGTAGCCATCATGAAACTTGCTTAATTGGAAACCTTTCTTCTGTCATAGATATTCTATTTAAATAATCACCAAGCAATTTAATTTGAAATGCAAGAAATGAGCATGTGGAATTTAATGAACCAGTAAGGTGTCCCATCTATATAACAATGTTGTTACTAAAGTACCAAAAGTTTGTAAATGTAACCAAGAGACTGGAAAAGAGCACATTTTACTCATTGTTGCTCTGAAAGATTCAATTCTAGAACCAACTGTGTACTTATATTACAGTGTTTGGTTACAATGAAACTTTGTCATGACAACCAACAAGGTTTTAGAGTAATAAGTGGATCAGGAAATCGAACTACCTAGTAGGAGACGAATAATATGTGTTACTGATATACTGAAACCAGCTAATATACCCTTGTAATAAATGCTAAGAGCTCTACTAAAGAAAGCAGCTCGCATTATGTCCAAACCTTAAATTCGACAAGGGAACGGAAATTTTCAAGGATAAATCGTCGATTCCACTTAGAATCCGACAAGATCTCCAATCAAACAATTGAAGATATGGAGAGAAATAGAACACGAGGGAAGAGAAAGTACCACATGACAGCGCACATGCCCTTTCCGGTGATAGAGTGCCAGCGAGCGGGGTTTCCGATGGTGTATCCCTTGTAAGTCGTACCGCTATGACCTCCGCCTCCCATTCTCTCTCTCTCTCTCTAGTCTCTAGTCGTAGCTCCTGGTTCCCAACGTCGAGTCGGAAATCGATCTGACGAACATCTGCAATTCCTGCAAGACTGCAATGAAATCCGTTATTGAACAATTGTAACTAGCGGCCCAATTTGAACTAGGCCTCAGCCCATATATGGTAGCACGAATATTTATGATCTGATCTAGCCGTTGTGAATCACGCCAATAGAGAGGCAAAATCGAATCTGCATCGAGATTCGTGCCCAAAACTTGATTTCCTGATTCATCAGTGGCGGTCCGTTACAGATGGACGGTCGATCCGGACCGTCCAATCTTTGCTGCGCTACAGTAAACCCGGAACCATAGAGAGGCACACTTCAACTAGCCTCTCTCTCTCTCTCCTTCAGTCCTTCTTCCTTCTTTCTCTGTGTCAATGGCTTCCAATAGCAAACATCTCCGTAAGCTCATAACGGCGACTAAGTTCCTATTTTGTCGAAGTTTCAACCCCTCTAAATGGTTCTACTCCCACTCTCTTCAATCTCTTTTATGTTACTCAATTTCTGGGTGGAGGTGTAAATCGCTACTAATCTGGGGGTATTTTGAAAAATTTCAGCAAAGCTGAAGCCAAGATGGCGACAGCAAGGATCAAACTACTGAGGAATAAGAGGGACGCTCAAATAAGGCAGATGCGGCGTGGTATTGCCATACTTCTTGAATCGGGTCAAGAGGACATGGCTCGAATCCGGGTCATTTTCTATTTTACTCATTCCACAAAAAATGGACTAATACTAGCAACTTCTCATTTAATTTCTCCTGATTTGTTATTGCATCATTTTGTAGTGGAGCTCTTCCAAAATTCTTGACATTTTATAGTGTTTATGTTTGGAATTTGAATAGAAAGCTAAAATCAGAAATCTGTCTGTGCAACTGAAGAAACATTTCATCAAACATGTTGTGGTCATTGAAAAGAGATGTTTACTCCCTTTTAGATTGCACTTTTGCATCATGTGCTAAAGTTGGAGATTGGTCTACGCCATCAGAAATGTATATCTCATGACTGTTACAAAGTGTTGAACTTGTTATGAGTAGGGCATGGTACCATTCAGGAATTATTGACCCTGTTCTTTTGTATAATACTGTTTATTTTGCATTACTAATTTGCCTACTTCAAACAATGATGGTTGAATTTTTGAATTATGCAGGTGGAACATGTAATTAGAGAGCAAAATATTATGGCTGGAAATGAAATAATTGAACTTTTCTGTGAGCTAATGGTCGCTCGACTTTCAATCATAACAAGCGAGAGGTTTGTGTAATAGCTGTACATTATAATCTTTTATCTTGTATCCACCCGAAAGAATCAACAACAAAAATTATAAACCCTCAATTCTTGGTAGTTCTTCAAGGACAACTTTGTCTATCCATATTATTATGCGAACATGTAAATGACCTATTTCTTTACATGAATGATTTCAAAGTTCTAGCGGCAAAATCGGAGAGGATTTACTTATCTCCCGAATTATCTGAGAAGTTCTTTAGGAAAATGCCGCCACTTATAGGGAAGGAACTCGAAGAAGTTTTCAAAAAGAAATTCCCTGGCAACACAATTGGGATAATTCTCCGGATACACTTCTCCTATCAATATCTAGCCGAAATGTGTAAGAAGGCTGCATTACAACGAAGTCTAAAAGACTTAACAATTTGTAGTAAAATACCCATCCCTGGTTACTACCAGAATAACAGAAAGAAGTATGGGTTGAGGAAAGCCAAAAACTATAAAGGAAAACCCCATGATTCACATGTAAGAATTTTCAAGCGAAAACATTCGGATAGGGTTAGAAAGTGTAAATGCTTTATCTGTGGTGAAGAAGATCACTTTGCCAAAGATTGTAGAAATAAAAACGACAATCTAGTCAGAGCAGCGGTCATAGAAAATCTTGATTTACCGGATGACTTGGATGTTGTCTCTGTTGACCTCAATGAACCGGACAGTGATGCTATATGCAGTGTATTTGAAGGAGAATCCGGTAGAACTGAATATCAAGTACGTACGACAATAGAAGATTTACCATTAGAAACGAACTTGATGTTACAAATAACTGATTTCGGATGGAGGAGTAAAATACAATTACCCGAAAACCAAGAAAAATGTGAGCATAGTTTTAATGATACAGAAGTAAGTCCAAAGCAGTTGCAGCTTCTGTAAACTTACCATTAAACCGAAATACGGTAAAAGATGTGAACAATGTGATTTACAAATCTGTTCACTATGCGCCCCGTTTTATTTTGGGATACAAGTTAAACCAAAGGTTTCCTTGCAATCGAGACCTTATAACAACAAAGATGCACTCATTAAAGAACTAACAAATTACATAGTGTATCTTGAGGGTGAAAACGAGAGGTTGAAACAAGTGTTAAGAGAACAGAAACTAATCAGAGATTTGACAAACGATTTTAACAATCTCTCCACACAAGAAAAGATAGAGGTAGAAGATATAACGGAAGATGAAACGACAAACGTTCTATTTGAAATTGATGAATCATCTTACAAAGTCGAAACCTCTACACCACACCATGAAAAGAAAAGAATATTCAACCGTCTATACAATTTGATAGTTACGTTTGAAATCCCAAACGTAAAACCATTTGAAATAAGAGCTATCTTGGACACTGGTGCAACAAACTGCTCAATTGATCAAACAACAATTCTAGAAGAAGCTCTTGAACCTAGCCCATACCCTGTTCAAATCACAGGAGTCAATTCAACTCAAATTGCGAATAAAAAGCTGAAAGGAGGACAAATGATTATTGGAGAAAATAAATTTAGGATTCCTTTTACATATAGCTTTCCAATGGGTATGCAAGACGGTATCCAAATGTTGATAGGATGCAACTTCATAAGATCGATGCAAGGCGGTCTTAGAATCGAGGGCAATGTGATTACATTCTATAAAAATGTCACAATTGTTCAAATCACAATAGAAATTGTTGCCCACACAGTTGCAATTAACGAACTGGATTAGATGAAATCGAATATATAACAATTCAGGATGCGTTATATCAGTCTTTAGTTACAAATCCCAAATTTGAGAAAAGATTCAGTAGCCTGTTATCAAGGCTTAAAAAACAAGGATTTATCGGGAATGATCCTCTTAAACACTGGCAGAGAAATAAGGTCGTTTGCAAATTAGATATAATTAACCCGAACCTTACAATAGAGGATAAACCGCTTAAACATGTAACGCCATTAATGAAGGAGCAGTTTGATAGGCATATCAAGGCGTTATTGGAAATAAGAGTCATTATACCAAGTACAAGTAAGTATAGAACAATGGCTTTCATTGTTAAATCAGGAACGTCTATTGACCCGAAAACAGGAAAAGAAATCAAAGGCAAAGAGATGATGGTCTTAAACTACAGAACACTAAATGATAATACTCACAAAGACCAGTATAGTTTGCCTGAAAAATTAATACAATCCTGAAAAAAATAAGTAATAGCAGGATTTTCTCAAAATTTGATCTAAAGAGTGGCTTTCATCAGGTTGCCATGAGTCTTGAGTCAATACCTTGGACAGCGTTTATAGTGCCAGGAGGATTGTATGAATGGTTAGTTATGTCATTTGGTCTGAAAAATGCCCCTGCAATATTCCAGAGAAAAATGGATAATTGCTTCAGAGGAACAAAGGCATTTATTACGGTATACATATATAATATTCTGGTATTTTCCAAAAATGAAGAAAAACACGCACAACACTTAGAGGTGATGTTAGACATATGTGAAAAACACGGTCTGGTCTTATCACCAACGAAAATGAAGATCGCAGTACCAGAAATCGATTTTCTAGGAGCTCAGATAAATCGTGGAAAAATCAAGCTCCAGCCGCATATAATAAAGAAGATTGCCAATTTTGATATAGAACAACTCAAAGAAAAAAGGGGTCTAAGATCATGGCTTGGAATTTTGAATTATGCTAGATCCTACATCCCGAAATTGGGAATTTTGCTTGGTCCTCTTTACTCCAAAGTCAGCCCACATGGAGATAAAAGATTGAAAGCCTCAGATATAAATTTAATAAAACAAATTCAGGAACTGGTCCAGAATTTGCCAGATCTGAGTTTTCCGCCAGAGGACGCATACATTATACTAGAAACAGACGGTTGCATGAAAGGATGGGGTGGAGTTTGCAAATGGAAACCGAGAAAGAATGACTCCAGATCAACCGAGAAAGTCTGTGCATATGCCAGTGGCAAGTTTGATGTTATAAAGTCAACAATTGATGCAGAAATTCACGTTTGTATGGAAACGTTATCGGCCATGAAAATCCATTATTTGAACAAGCCGGAAATCACATTAAGAACAGATTGTCAGGCGATAATAATGGCGCTAAAATGACAAGTCTGGTCTGGACCAAAGTGAAAAGCAAAATTCGAAGGAAAGTGTACTTCTTCAAATTTTCAGGCTACGATGCGATCTTCTACGTTTTACAAGGAAAAAGGGCTATTTTCAATTATAAGACAAGGTAAGAAAATTACTAAATCTATGTAATAAACAGACAGCAAGTTTGCAGTCAGATAGAATTTGACAGGGTGTTGAAGCTCAGACAGGTGAAAATAGGAATATAGGAATTGCCAATATACAAAATTCTATGTGATTGTTAAACTAAGATAATAATGGGCACTTGCCCATCAGAATCTGTTGTAACTTACATGTCCTTTGCAGACATTTTGGTATATCCAATTGCCAATGCATGTTGTTTACCTTCAGCCATTATCGCCTGAAAAAAACACAAAAAAAATACCACATTAGGGGCATCTAAACCCAAATTGATACCATGTTTCAGAAATATAATAATCTTTTCTCTGTGCCTTTGTTTTTGGTACTTCAGCTTGCTTTTCTGCTAAGTGAGGATTCACTATAGATGAAACAAACACGTCAACTACAACTACTACAAAGTCTTTTGTCCCAAACAAGTTGGGGTAGGCTAGAAATGAAACCCATACTTTGTTTCATTCCCATAAGATAGGCTAAATTTTTATGTTGGCTCGTCAAGTCTATCACAACCCTCCTCCTTTCCGGGCTTGGGACCAGCTATGTAAAAAACATAGGCGGAGTTAAACACATCAAACAAAAATAATTGCATACAAATCACTCATAGATGCAACCCTTGATTGGAACAAGAAAAATTTACCACGGGTGTATCCTCCAATACTTCTTCATCCAAAACGCCGCCTGGTGATGTCAGACCGGGACACATTATATTAGCCCCAGAAAGAACAAATTTTATTGCACCTCTGTCTACTTGAAACTTCTTCATTACATTTGGGTCTGAGCAAAAAAGTAAATAATATGTTATTTGTAAGTAAAGCGTTTATTCAGGTTTACTTGAAGCAGATTATGCATACAGGATAAAGTACTCCAATTCCTCAACTGGATTTATTCTAAATATTTGCGTGCTTATGTTTTATCCGAAGAACAAAATTAGAACAAAGACAAACATCGATAAAAGAAGTAATGAAAGAAAACATACATTGGTGCAGAAGGCGCAATGTTGGCATATAAGGACCATCCTGTATGTTGAAGAAAAGCGGTACATTGTTCACCACCACTAAATTGAGGTGATTTTGACTGAAAAGAACAAATACAAGTTACTAAAACAATATATAAGAAAAGGTCATCTCAAGATGACACGGAAAGTATTTTCTGCAGACAACCCAGTATTGCAGAATACTTGCGATGGTACGCTCAATCAATTTAAAAACCTGAAACAAATGGATGGACTAGCAAGAGATGTGTAGCTTCATTACCGACAATTCTGGCCTAGCTTTTCTAACCCTTTATTCAAAAAGCAGGAAAATTTGACTTAAATCAAGCCAACTGGATTGGATTCTGTGTTCAAACTCTCTATATAGTTTGTTGACATGAAAAACAAAAGACATAGGCAGCTTAGTCATACTGCTTAATTAATACTTTGTTAATCACATATAATGTACATTAAGATACAAGAGTAACTTGGAAAATAAACCCCCAAATGCATATGTAATAACTTGAAGTTGCAATTAATGAAAAGAAGAAGCTCACCATTTGACCACAACAAGAGGAGCCTTTTTGGGAATCAGGTCCTCTAACACAGGCTCAAGCCCAGGGTACTAAAAAGAATCAACAACAAATCAATTAAAAAGTTGAAAATTTAATTTGAATCACCACTGAACTGAAAAACTAGGTCGAATCTTTGTTGGGTAGAAGATAAACCTCCTCAGCAATGCTTTGCCGAATTCTTCGCTGAACTGATGCTTTCACTTGATTCTGCGCAGATACATCTTCGGAAGAGAACCTTCATGCCAGAACAAGCAAATGCAAATACCAAAAATGTGCCACATAAGATAGATCATCACTAATTAAGTACCTCATTATTGTAACAGATTAAGTACTAAATCCATTATTTTGCATAAAACAGTTGCCTATTCATTTTTGAAAGTAGAAGATATGATTTAATATAATAGCTGCAACTTATTTCCATTGGTGTCAATTTAAGGTGAAAGTTCCAATAATTGCATGACCAATTATGCAGGGAATGTCCTGTGGATTTGAAAGAAGGTATCTCCAGCTTAATATATGCAGCTCCAAGGTGTTCTGAGCTCCCTGAGCTGCTTCGGATTCGTGATATTTTTGAAAAGAAATTTGGGAAGGATTTTGTAGCTGCAGCTACAGAGATACGTAATGATTCTGGTGTCAATCGACAGGTATGTTTCCAAATCTCAATGCATTTCAACATATTTGCAGTTTGTCTTCTTTCTAGTAATATGCAATTTATAATGGTTCCAAGAACATATGGGTCATTCCATTTCAGATCAGACTTGACCTAAAAGCTTCTATGACCTGACCTTTCTCCGGGTTCTAATATTATGAGTTTAGAACAGTTATGGTCTGCCTAGGAATTGGAGAGCCCCAAATCTTTTTGGGACCATCCAATGAGTTCTGTACAACAAGAAAGGAACTGAACCACCTAGTTTTGAAGTTTCTTTGTAATCCTTCTTCCAGCTGTTCATTTATTGGCAAGTAGCTTTTTTTGAGGTAACAAGTGAATAGCTTACTTATTTTGCATTAAGCAAAAAGTGTGTTCTAGTCAAAATAAAAAGAAAACCAAAAAGTGTGTTCAGTTTACAAGGACAACAAAATAAAACCAAGAACTAAAACAGAGGTGAAAAAATACAACTCAATAAGTTAACTACTCTCTAAAGTATGTGATGTCGGTGTCACTGTGCTGTGCTGCTGTGCTGTACTGTCCCTGGGGTGTATAATCCAGGGTCTGGAATCCTGAAGGACGAATTCAAGAAGCTGAGATGGGAATATTATAGAGTGTTTGACAAATGTGTACTAAAATCAAGCAATGCAAATTGATACAGAAGGTTTTTAGTTTACATGATGAACATATTTTCTTCAATAATACAAAGGATTGGCTGTAATTAATTTGTTGTCATCAGGATTTGTTACTTTGTCTTAGCTTTCAATTTTTTGTTGATAAAATAATTAATAGTTGTGGATGTTTTCAGTTTTACACTCTGCCACATTCTGTGAAATACTAGGTGCTAAGCATACCAAAGTAATGGGTAGATATGTAAGAAACCATAATTTTTCAAGAGCCTTATATTTGCTTTCTCTATTTCTGAAGCTCATTGAGAAGTTCTCTGTAAAGAAACCTACTGGAGAGATCAAGCTCAAGGTAATGAAAGCAATTGCAAAAGAGTATCAGGTTGACTGGGACACAACTGAAACTGAACAAGTACTTCTAAAACCTCCTGAAGAGCGCTTGGTATTCTCAATTACTACTATCTTTTCATCTCAATTTAATGCAACCTTTAAAGTTTTAAAGACACATGAGAGTTGCGTATTCTGAAAATAGGAAGTAAACAGGATTTGAGTTGGTCAAGGGACATCTTCAGTCTCTCTACCAACGGAAGAAGAGTCTAAATGCATTTATTTTTTTCAGGAAGGGCCTAGATCATTTGTCGGCGCTTCAACATTACCGATAACAATAAATCAACCTTTACAACTTGACACACCACACCAAGTGCATAACATTAGGTACTTGTCAATATCCCAACATTGTTTACTAATTATTTCAGTCCAACTAAAGCGTCATCTTAATTACTCAGAAATTATAGCTATGATGATGGAGAGGAGAAGAATTCAACAACCATGGAATTCTGTGACACAGCCTCAGCTGCTCAAGCTACAGCCGAATTCGCGGCAAAAGCAGTATCAGCTGCAAACTCTGCTGCTCAGCTGAGCAAACAAGAGAGCTCACAGTCCCATCAAACAAGCTTCAAATCCACCACAAACCGTTTCAGTTCTCACAGCTTTGATGGGTTGAACCCCATAAAATACGAAGATAGTGATGCTGAATCTGAGGAAGTCAATAGTAGAAGAGCTCTTCGAAGCAATACCATTGGTGTTGGCCTGAAAGGAAACTCGGATATAAACTTTGATGACTCTGATGGATTCCATTCCGAGGAAGATGGGGAGGAAGTTACAGTGAGCCCTTGCCAGGTTCCTCCTCTGATACGGGCCCGACCATCACTTCCAAAGGATTCTTTTGAAGAACATGATGAGCACAGTGAGGGCCACAAGGGAAGGGGAAGCACTGGTTCACGGGTCCACCCTAACCTGCCTGATTATGAAGAATTAACGCCCGTTTTGAGGCTCTCAGGTCAAGTGGCAGCAGTAGCAAGTCTCACTGGTAGATCAGTAGCATTTCCATGATGGTTATTTAGAATGTTATTGTTTTTATCCTAATATAGGTTAAAGATATATAGAATATAGATGTATGTCTTCAATTCAGGTTGAGTTTGAGGATTATATCGGGTAATTGAATTAAATTCTTTCTTTGTATTTTAGGACTATGCAGCTGTTAATCTGTATACATCATAATCTTTCTGTCCTTTGGCTCCAGATTATATTCCTTGCTCAGATCGGTGCATGAATTGGCATTTTCTTGGTTACCATGAAAAGAATTAGACCAGCAGAATACTAACACTAGAAATTGCTCATTGGAAATTTTTTACATTGTTGAAAATATCATTTGAATCTTGATAAAAGATTACGGAGTTTGATTTCATTGTCTCACAATTTCTTGTACAAGTGATTTTAAATTATAAATACTATGCAAACCTAACCATACAGAATATAATGGACCCAAATATTGTCCTTCGCCAATTTGACTTGTATCCATAAAAAAGTCTACATGCATTTTGGCTTATTTAGCCTATATTATTAGCAATAACTCTGTAGTGGTAATAATTCATCAGCAACTCCGACATTCAGAGCACATGAAACATTTTTACAAGTAATCAATCAAATCTCCAAAAATGCTTAGTCAGTACTTCAGTTGGTCTATTTTGTAAGTAGTGCCTTGATTTGCCATGGACACACAATTAATGGAGGTAAACTGGAACATATATTCAATCTTATTCTAGGGAAATAAATGACAAACAACAACAATAATGAGGTCAGTGGAATCACTACCACAGAAAGAGCCTTTAGCAGCAGACCTTTAAAAGCGGATGGAATAATTAAAATCGGACTCGTGCCAAAATTCGGTTTAAAAGGGTCATTTTTCTCCCCAACCAGCAGCATTGGCCATTTTTCTCCCCAACCAGTAGCTAACGTAGTCCCAAAAATTTAATACCTCCATCTACCTTTCCAAAAACCATTAAATATCTTCTATATTTTTTTGTTTTGTATAATATTGTGAAGCTTGTTACATGTTTAGTTTTCTCTCTTAAACTTGAAGATCGTAACTCTCTTCATTAAGGTAAATAATTTCTTCCATATATATTTTAGTATTTAATAAATTTTTTCATATTTAATTTGTTATTAATGTGTCATTTTTGTAAAATTAATTACAGTGATTTAATCTTCATCATCACCTCTTCCATTGCAAGTATTTGGAGGTATTTTATTTATTAATATCTACTTTTTAGGTATCAAATTAATACATGATATATATTTAGATACGAAATTTGCATTGCATATAATTGAATTGTATACATATATATATAATATATACTTATATATATTATATATATGTATCGTCATATAGGACCAAAATATCGGAACAAAAATTAATTTAGGTCACCCGTCCGAGATTAATCCAATAGGGATTAATCTCGGATAGTCCCCCGTATGGGACTGCTCTTTGAACACTTTGTCTCATTTAAGATTAGTGAACATATGATAATTGCAATCTGGTGTTTGCGGATAATCCGGTTAAGTATTTTCTCAATTGTTCTCACGAATACGTGCGTACATGCAAGTGTGCGTCGACGTATTCGGGGAGCTGAGGGAAAATGCTGCCGGATTTTTCGTGAATACTAGATTGCTGTTCACTAATGAGACAAAGTGTTCAAAGAGTGGGTTAGGATGGTTGACCAGCCCATAACCTTATGCAACTCTAAATAACCATATATATACTACCAAATGATTTACATGAGAATATTGTTTTTCAGATGGATCGTCGTAGAGGAGTTGGAGAATTTATGAAGTGTGCCGTGGAATATATGAAACTACAGGGTGAAAAAACACTTCTTTGTCCTTGTTCGAAATGCCAGAATTTGGTTAGACATAGGGAGATCGATGAGGTTGAACTACATTTGATCCGAGATGGATTTATGAAATGTTACACCCGATGGATATGGCATGGAGAGCAAGCAGAAAGATCGGTACAATTAATCGAGACAAGTACTTCTGAAAATATACATGGGAATAATGTACTTAGTGAAAATCTTGAAAATTTATCGTGCGAAAATGTACTGAATGAAAATCTCGAAAATGTACAAGAGGAGTCCTAGGATGATGAAAATGTAGATAACCCGCAATGTACAAACAATGTGATTCAGTTGGATGAAATGATGAGTGATGTTGAAAATGATTGTGCTTATATTCCCGAAATTTTGGATAACTTGTTTAAGCATGAATCTAATATACCATTATATCCTGATTGCACGAAATTTTTGAAAATATCCGCTGTTTTCAAATTGTACAACTTGTAAGAAAAAAATGGATGGAGCGATAAGAGTTTTACATCTCTACTCCAGCTTTTACGAGAAATGTTGCCAAAAAATAATGTGTTGCAAAATTCAACTTATGATGCAAAGAAACTTTTATGTCCTCTAGTATGGAGATGCAGAGAATTCATGCATGTCCGAATGACTGCATACTTTACAGAAAAGAGTACAGTCACCTACATAAATGTCCGACGTGTAATTCATCACGGTACAAATCGTGTAGCGATACTGAGAGTGAGGATGAAAAGAAAAGACCACCTGCAAAAGTGTTATGATACCTACCAATAATACCAAGGTTTCAACGTCTCTTCGTGAATCCAAGAGATGCAAAATTATTACTATGGCATTCTGAGTGTAGAACAAAAGATGGACAACTACGACATCCTGCTGACTCTCCCGAATGGAGGAACATAGATCGGAAATTCTGGGATTTTTGGGAGCGAACCCAGAAATTTAAGATTGGGGCTATGTACAGACGGAATGAATCCGTACGGAAACATGAGTAGCTGTCACAGTACATGGCTGGTAATATTGTGTGTGTACAATCTTCCTCCATGGTTGTGCATGAAAAGAAGATACTTAATGATGTCATTGTTGATTTCGGGGCCCAAACAACCGGGAAATGATATAGATGTGTACCTTTCACCATTGATGGATGACCTCAAAAAATTATGGACTACAAGAGAGGAAGTGTACGACTCGCATTTGAAAGAACATTTCACTCTTCGTGCCATGATTTTATGCACTATCAACGATTATCCCGCATACGGGAACTTATCAGGTTACAAGATTAAAGGGGGCAAGGCATGTGCCATTTGTCGGGAAGATACACATTCTATACGATTGAGTCACTATAAGAAGAACGTTTATATGGCACATCGAAGACACCTTGCAATTAAGCATCCATATCGAGTTATGACCAAAGAGTTCGATGGAAAAGAAGAGTTAGAAAAAGCAAAACAACCATTATCCGGAAGGAGGATTTATGAGATTGTACAAAATGTAAAGGTCCAATTTGGAAAGAAGAACGACAATAGCTCTCTCAAAGATTCAATATGGAAAAAGAAGTTCATATTTTGGGATCTTCCTTACTGGCAACATTTGGAGGTTAGGCATTGTTTAGATGGTATGCACATCATCAAGAACGTCGCTGAGAGTATCCTTGGTTTGTTGTTGAATATTCCTGGAAAAACTAAAGATGGCATCAAAGCGAGAAAGGACATGTTTGAATTGGGATTTGGCCGGAATTAGCACCGGTGGAGGGAGAAAAACGCACATACCTTCCTGCAGCAAGCTGGACTTTAACAACTAATGAGAAAAAAAGTTTGTTGGGTTGCTTAAATGACCTTAGGGTCCCGTCGGGTTATTCCTCAAATATCTCAGCAAAGGTGTCGATGAAGGAAATGAAATTGATCCGAATGAAGTCACATGACTATCACGTCTTGTTGACACAGTTGCTTCCCGTTGCAATTAGCGGAATATTGAAACCCCCTGTGAGAAGAACCATCACCAAATTGTGTTTTTTCTTCAACTCAATTTGCTCCAAGGTAATCGATGTTTCAAAATTGCAAAAAATACAGACCGACGTAGTGCAGACCCTCTGCGGGCAAGAGATGTATTTTCCTCCATTGTTTTTTGATATAATGGTTCATTTGACCATTCATTTGGTGAGGGAGATAAGGATGTGCGGACCAATGCATTTACGTTACATGTATCCTTTTGAAAGAGGAATGGGTCAACTAAAAGGCTTGTGTCGGAGTCGTTTTCGACCAGAAGAGAGCATAGTTGAAGGTTACATTGCAGAAGAGGTTATTGAGTTCTACACCGATCACATGGATGAAGTCGATCCTATTGGACTTCCGAAGTCTCGACACGATGGTAGAATGGAAGGGTTTGGCATAAAGGGATCAGTAATCGAAAAGGTGGATGAGCGCATGTTAGAAAAAACACATTTGAAGGTACTTATGGAACTTGAAGATGTGGCTCCTTATGTTCAAGAGCACCTTGACGAGTTGAGGGTGCAAAATCGATCAGGTCGTGCTGATTGGATCATCAATGAACATAACAAGAAGTTTACCAAATGGTTGAAGGATAAAGTAAGATCTGAGGGGTCGAGTAATGAAACACTGGTATTACTAGCACGAGGTCCCTCGTTGAATGTGCTCACCCATCAAGCTTTTGATATGAATGGATTTACGTGGTACACAAAAAAACAAGATAAAAAGAGCACGGTGCAGAATAGCGGTGTAACAATAGAAGCTTTTCCAGCTGGTAGCGATAAGGCAATGTCATATTATGGCCGAATTGATGAGATTTGGAAACTTGATTACATAAGATTCAAGATTCCCTTATTTTTATGTGAATGGTTTCATGAAAGTGGTGTGAATGTGGAAAAGGAATATGGATTCACAACGGTTGAAATGAAACGAGTTGGTCATCGGAATGACCCTTTCATACTCGCAAATAAACAAGTAAAGCAAGTGTTTTTATATTGTTGATCCGGTCGATAAAAAGAGACATGTGGTTCTTTGGGGTAAAAGACTGATTATCGATGTAGTGAATGTCACCGATGAACAACAAAACGATCAATTCGACGAAGTATCGCCATTTTCAAATGGTATTGGTGTTGATCCAGTGGAACAAAGCGACGCACCACATTATTTGCGTTCAGGTACATTTCATGCAATTAAAAAAAGGAAAATTCTTTTGCATTATTTTGCTATTGCTAATTTGATTTTTATTTTACATTCAGATCACAACGAAGGTGTGTGGATCAAACATCGGAAATCCAGAAAAACATAGTTGTAATTTTTATTGTTGTAATTTTTATTTATTTTTTGCAAAAACATAGTTTGATTTCTGCAAAAAAAAAGCTGTTAAATCGTAAATTTTATTTAATTTTTCATATATATTAACTTAATTTTATTAAAAATAGTTAATTTCTGCAAAAATAGCTGTTAAAAATCATTTGCACCCAACGGGATTCGAACTCGGGTTCTATCACTCCACATCCAAACCACAAACCACTGCAACTGCTTGGTGTTTTGTGATCAATCAACCCACCTTTACCATATATGCAATGCTTGACCTTTTAAAAGCGGACTCAAACCACACGCCCGGTTTTAAAACCTTCAACAGCGGCCTCATGCTCCAATGTTCGGTTTTAATACTTTTAAAAGCGGCGCTCACTAAGCTGTCCGATTTTAAAACCTTTAACAGCGGCGCTCACTCAGCTGTCCGGTTTTAAAACCTTTAACAGCGACGCTCACTCAGTTGTCCGGTTTTAAAACTTGTCAGCGCCAAATAGGGTTTGGCACTCAGCACTTCGCGCCGCGCCCTCCCCTTCCAATTTTTTTTCCTGCTACATTTCTCCTCTCCATCTCCCTGTCCCTCGTGCTCCATCCCTGACCTTGCTGTCCGCTGCTCCTTGTGCTCCCTGACCTTGCTGTTCGCTGCTCCCTGTACTCACGAGAGAGGTCGCTGCCGTGCTCCGCTTCCCTGCGCGCCCCTACCGCTGCTCGTTGTGCCTTGCTCCGCTGCTCCCTGTGCTCGCTGCTGTGCTCGCCTTAACGGTACATTGGCACCGATTTTGATGAGTTATTTACCATAATGTAGCATTAAGCTTGTGTTTGATGAAGTAATGTAGTTTCATAACACTACTTGAATTAGATTAATGCCATGATTAACCGCGCCAAATATGAAGGGTATATTTGATTAAGGTTAAATATTGATAAAGAATGAAGGTATAGTTGATTAATTTGAGATATATATGTAATTTGAGAAATATGAAGGGTATATTTGTTTAATTTGAGATATGTAAGAGCATCTACATTGGTAATTGCTTATGCTTATGCTTATGTGTCAATTGTTTGTAATTGTTGGGTTTTATGGCTATTGCTTATTTCTTTTAATCTAATTGTTATGTGTGTTTGTATTAACAGTCATGTCGTCTGAAGGTTCTTCCGGTCGAAAGGTTAGATCAAAGTCTACGGCTAAAAAATTACGCAACGACAATGAGAAACGCATCGAGTTTGATGACAATGGCGTAGCAATTGGTGAGTATGCCAATGATTGGTCCACATGGTTGGGTGTTAAAGTCAGACAACACGTGCCATGTAGCATAAAGCGTTGGGAGCACGTTGATGACGATTTAAAATTAGATCTTTGGGAACAAATTAAGGTTAAATTCTAAACACTTTATCACTCCTATTTATGTTGTATTTTGTAGTGCCATATGTATATATGTATATCTGTATATATATCAATTACATTTTTGTTCTATTTTGCAGGAAGAATGGAACATCAAAGATGACTCCCAGAAGGAAAAAACACTTGCAAAAATGTGCGATCTCTGGAAGGGTTGGAAGGTAAGACTAAGATCGCAGTACATTTACCGTGACAATCCGCACATGCCGTGGGAAAAGAAAGAACCGATCAAAGAAAGAACCGATCAAAGAAGAGGATTGGAGTTCAATGTATGACTTTTTTCCTCCTCAACTGTATTTTAATATTGTAATTGATATTTCCTATATTAACAAGTATACTAATCTCTTTTTGCAGTCGCTAAGGCAGAGGAATAAAATTAATGCAGAAAAAATGGCGCATCATCACACAACTGGATCGGGTGGCATTAAGAGCGCGAGGAAGAATTGGAAATCGACTGATGTTATCAAGCTTGATGAAGGTAGATTTCTATTTATTTTCAACAATTCATAATTATTAAGCTTGTTATGACTTGTAATAAGGCTTTTAAAGATTTAAACTATACTTGATTAAAAATTATATTTAGTTAATTGGTTAGGACCGGATTCCGAAGTGGTGAGCCCCACCGTCGGTGATAGGAGTTTGTCATTCCTTCGAGCTCATGGTAGAAGAGTTAAAGATGGAGAATATGTAATTGTCAATGAGGCGACGAGAGAGGTCGCTAAGCGAGCGGTAGTATTTCTACTTTTTATACATAATATTTTCTCTTAACAAAAGCGTGTTGGGATTTATTCTAAATTTAGGATCTTTTTATGCCAGGTGACAAAAGCAGTTGAAGTCACACAGGGAGCATTCCAAGAGGAACGACACCATGAAATTCTTACTGCTGCTATCGGGACGAAGGAGCACGGAGGGAGAGTGCGTGGCTATCCAGGACAGGTCGGGCTGACAGATGTCTTCGGAAAGGGACCGAGAAGAAAGAACACCCACGGGAACAAAGAGAAATGGGTCAGCCGGGAGGAGT
>CAXKVX010003634.1:0-24273 GCA_964058865.1 Eleocharis quinqueflora | reverse complement strand
TGGTGAAGGATTTTGCGAAAATGGGCTTTATATTTTGAATAGTGAGAAATCTAATTTTTGTGCAACAAAGGAGGAAAGTATCGAAATAATTTGGCACAAAAGACTTGGCCATCCTTCCGACAAAATCTTAAATATTTTGTTTGATTTTAAAAATATAGATTGTAGTAACTGTGATATTTGTAAGTTTGCAAAACAAACAAAAAATCCTTTTGCTCTATCCAACAGTAAAAGTGAACGACCATTTGAACTAGTTCACTCTGATGTATGGGGTCCATCCCCGATCACTTCCTATAATGGTTATAATTATTTTGTCACGTTTATTGATGATTTTTCAAGGGGTACTTGGGTTTACTTGTTAAAAAACAAAAATGAAGTTTTTCCCTATTTTGTTGAGTTTACAAATTTTGTAGAAAACCACTTTAATACTCACATAAAATATTTTAGATCGGATAATGGTACGGAATATATTAATCATAATTTTTCAAACTTCTTGAAAACTAAAGGAATTTTTCATCAAACCACTTGTATAAATACCCCTCAACAAAATGGGATTAGTGAACGAAAAAATCGTCATTTATTAGAAAAAACCCGTGCCCTATTTGATAAATAGATTACCTAGTGTTAAATTAGAAAACAAAAGCCCATTAGAGATTCTTTACAAAAGAAAATTCAATTTAGATCATTTGAGAACCTTCTGTTGCATTTGCTACGTGCATAAAAAAAAAGGAAAGACAAACTTGACACAAACTCAATCAAAACCGTTTTTTTGGGATATTCCTCATCGAAAAAGGGATATAAATGTTATGACCCTACTACCCATAAATACTATATATCTAGAGATGTCATATTTAGAGAAGAAGCACCTTTCTTTATTTTTGACAAAAAATAAGAGATTGCAGTATATCCACAAATAAGGTACTACCAAAACCCATTAACATAGAAGAATTAGATAAATCTTGTGGTGAGAATATGCAAGAAAATATAGAAGAGCTAAATGAAAATCAAGGAACTAGCGAAGAAATAGAAGAAACTCAACCTAGGAGGACAACAAGGGCTATACAACCATCAACACGATTAAGGGACTTTATCACATACAAGGTAACTTACCCTATCGAAGATTACTTATCATACAAAAACTTGTCGTCTAATCATTGTGCCTTCCTTACCTCTATTACAAAAGAGGAGGAACCTAATAATTTTCATGATGCAAAAAGAGAACCAAAATGGTGTCAAGCTATGGAAGAAGAATTAGAAGCACTTGAAAAGAATATCACTTGGACCATAGTAGAATTACCAAAAAACAAAAATATTGTGGGATGCAAATGAGTATACAAAATAAAATACCACAGCGATGGATCCATAGAGAGGTATAAGGCTAGATTGGTAGCAAAGGGGTACACTCAAACCTACGGTGTTGATTACGATGAAACTTTTGCACCAGTCGCAAAAATGAATACGGTAAGAATTATTCTTTCCATTGCGGTTAACAACCAATGGAGTCTACATCAAATGGATGTAAAGAACGCATTCCTTCAAGGAACTCTTGAAGAAGAAATATATATGGAACTACCACCGGGCCATAGTTAAGAAGGGAAAGACAATCAGGTTTGTAAGTTGAATAAATCAATCTATGGATTGAAGCAATCTCCAAGAGCATGGTATGGAAAACTAAGTTCTTATCTTTTATCTATTCAATTTAAAATAAGTAATGTCGATCACTCTTTATTTATAAACCTAGAAGGAAACGATATCACTATTGTACTAGTGTATGTTGATGACCTTATAATTGCCGGAAACAATGTTAGCAAAATTCACAGCATAAAAGAAAAATTGAAAAACGTATTTGACATAAAGGACCTAGGACATCTAAAATACTTTTTAGGTATAGAAGTCGCTAGTTCTAAGGGAGATTGATTTATCTGCCAAAGAAAATATGCTTTAGACCTATTAAAAGAAACCGGTAAAATAGGTTGTAAACCAGCCTCTACCCCAATTGATTACAAGTCCAAATTAAACACTGAGGATGGTACACCATTGCACAACATAAGCCAATTTCAAAGATTGATTGGTAAATTAATTTATTTGACCGTCACTAGACCAGATATATCATATCCTGTAAGCCAAATTAGTCAGTTCATGCATAGTCCTAGAACCACCCATATGAATGCCATTGATAGAATACTACAATACTTGAAGGGATCCCCAGGAGTAGGAGTTTGGATAAAAAATAATAACTCTAACAAAATTTGTGGCTATTCCGATGCAGATTGAGCCGGAAGTTGGGATAGAAAATCAACTACTGGCTATTGCACGTTTGTAGGCGGAAACTTGGCCACATGGAAAAGCAAGAAACAGAACATGGTGGCTCAATATAGTGCGAAAGCAGAGTATCGAGCCATGACATCAACAACAAGTGAACTAATATGGATCAAGCAATTATTAGAAGATCTTGGAATCTTGCATAAAGAACCTATAAACATGTTTTGCGATAATCAATCGGCATGACATATTGGCTTGAATCCCGTATATCATGAAAGAACAAAGCACATCGAAGTGGATTGTCATTTCATTAGAGAAAAAATCCAATCAAAGGAGATTGCTACACCATTTGTCAGAAGTGAGGAGCAACTAGCCGATATCTTCACAAAAGGCTTGGAACCTCAAAAATTTAAAAGAAATGTTGACAAGCTAGGATAAATTAATTTGTACGATCCTAGCTTGAGGGGGAGTGTTAAGAAATAGTATTTGGGCCTCAGGAGCTCTGTTGGGCTTTTAGTCATCACAGGCCTTGTTAGGTAGAAAGAGCCAAGGATTAAAATAATCTAGGCATCATTTCAATAGGCATCATATCAATGTATCTGTTATATATCCGTTGCTTAGGGACTTATAAAACTAGCATCTCATACCCACGTAAAGATCATCTCAGACTTCACTGAGAAAATATCAATAATACAAAGCTTTCATACTACTTTATATTTTCTACAAGCTCGTATTGACTTCTCAAATTTGTCTCATATCAGTTCATAATAGATCGATTCGAAATATAATACGATAATAAAAATGATTGATGTAATAAATTATTTCTTTAGTTAAATCCATTGATTTGTCTTAGAAATTTTGTTTTCAAACTCTTAACTGTTTATTTAATCCCTGCAGTTCTTCTAGTTCGTACTTTGTATTAAGATCCTGAGTTACTATAATAAAACATGTTCTTAAATAACAAGTTAACAAATTAAAAATAGTACGAATTATAATTTGGAGTTGCACCAAAAAATTACGACGGGTGACTCTTTTGAAATCGAGTAAAAAAAACTGTTTAAAACTTTTAAAATGTGGTAATATTATAATCTTTTTACAATTGAAAAGTTTTATTGACCTGAACTTTTTTTCCCGAAATTTTGTACATTTTGGACCAATGAAATAAAAATAATCCAAATTCATTAATAGGAAATTAACCTCCCAAAAATATATGTGGGAAAAGTTATCCCACTGGATCAAACATCCCTACCAAATCGGCTGTATATATAAAAAATTTCAATTTACTGAGTTGTGAACACTTCAGTTCATATATATATTTTTCGAGGTTAAAGCCCTTAGGCTCACTTCAGTTCATTATGAACATGGTGTGGTCATATTTGTTGCACTGTTCATATTTTTGTGAACTGTTCATATTTGTTGTCGAAAACATGGTGTGGTAAAAAAGGGGACGCATGCATGACCTGTAATGGCGCCGAGCCGTCGAGCAGGGAGGGATCCGAATCTGCTGCTTGTATTTGAATCTAGTAGGATCCTGCTTGTTTCGATCCGATCGCCACGAATCGATCGATCGTCACTGACGATTGTGATTTGATTCAAAAAACAGATGCTTTGACCGTTAGATGAGTTTTGAACGATACAAGTCGAAACAAACATAGAACAACGATGATTTTGACAAGCAGCGGATTTGGTTCCAGCAGAGAGCTTCCATTACTCTCTGTCATGGTGCCATCGCTGCTATATTGCATCTGACAATGTCAGAGTCAGAGCTCCTGTTCTTTCTCTTGTTCCATTTATACTTCTCTTGGGAAATCAGAAACCCATACACGGCCCACTTTGCTCTCTCTTCTTTTGCAGCCTTTTTAATGCAAGATGATAAATGCCTTTGTCAGTTTTGTCTCCCATTTCGGATGTGAGATGTGAGATGTCTGCTTTAACTGGTTAGAGATAGATGCTTACTGTTGAATTCTATACTGTTTCATTATATATAAATAGTGAAAGTAATAGGAGGATTTGTCATATCATGCATGCATCGGTTTTGTATATTGAACGAGATACTGTTAATGTATTGTTATGAGTATCATAAGTATTACTATTCAATAAATTGCACGTCATAGAAAATACAAAAGAAAGAAGAACAAGGAACATTGCCATTTGAAAGACAGAGAAAGTAATAATGCAGATAGTGTTGGGGTTTTAATTTACTTCTGTAGTTATGATGACATCATAATTAGTATGTTTTTTTTTGAGATATCATTATTAGTATGTTTACCCTACTGCTTATGTTTTTGTTTCTGGGATTGATTTAAAAGTTTTCAAAAAGGAGAGCCAGAATTGGTTCTGTTGTTACTAGCCCAATTGTTTTGGCCCAAAAAGGGAATGAGAAAACAAAGACAAAGAACAATACAATTAATAAGGCCCAATTAGAACTAGAAAGATATGTGCACAAAGGAGGGGTATTGACAAGCCCAATACCTCAGTTTCCAAGTCCAATCGTAGACGGTGGAACCGTATTCTTTGCACCGCTTTTTATTGGTGCTTTTTGCACCCGTTTAATCTGAATCGTCCGATTAGATCTGAACGGCTGACCGTCAATTATATGATTCAGAAGACTTTTGTATCATAATTAGATCCGTTCAAATCTAATTAAACGGTCCATATTAAATGAGTGCAGAGAGCACCGGTAAAATGAGTGCAGAGGATACCGTTTCCGTAGACGGTAGACTCTGTGACAAGCACAAGAAGTCCAGACCAAAATAGTTCTAGTTATAATTGCAGGCTTTTCTTTTCAACTTTTAAAGATATTTAACAATGGAGGTCTGGATTTGATTTGCTATATTGGCATTCTAAATAAGAAAAGAAAAACGAGATGCAACGATCAGAAGTCGTTTAAAATGTTCCTACAACAAGTTTCATGATTGAATTGGTAAAGCTCAATATGTGACTTAGATGCTGTCGATTAGGTTCTCCTGTTGGGCCTATACCAAAGTTGGGCTGAGAATTTCTCTTTCTTTCGGCCCACACATATTCTCTTCTTTCAACCCATCTCCATTGGCCACAAATCCAACCATTGCCTTGCCTCCATGCATGGCTTCTATTTTTCGAATATATAAACCACAAATGATTCTGCTGTCTGCAAAAACATCCAACCATTGCCTTGCCTATACCGTTAAAACTTTAAGGACCAAAATAATACTTTAATGATAAAATTGATAGTTCTGAAACTTTAAAAACCAAAATTATAATGCGTGTTATTGCAAGGACCATTCGATGTAATTTACTCTTCTATAAATGAAACAAAGAAAATTCAATTAAAAAAAAAAAATCATGAATTTGTCCTTAATAATTTAATTTTCACGACTAATCTCTGAACCTCTTAAGATTTTGAAACGGAAAGAGCAAACTCTAGGCGAAAGAGCAACAGAGGCGGCGCAAATCATAGGTGGGGAGATCGTGCTGCCGACCTCCCGCCTCTCCTCTCCCCCTTCTATCACCACTCTCCTCTCCACCTTTCTCTTACTCGGGCAATTATGAACGGAGAACCCTCGTCTAGTCGTGGAGAGCAACTCCTTCCAGAGCCTGTGCAAGAATCGAGCAAGGACAACCCACCTTCCCAGCCACCATGATCCCCCGACTTCACCTCGTCGTGGAGAGCAACCCGTGCAAGGATCGTCAGTGCCATCGACACCGACAATGGGGGGTCCGTGGTGGTTGAAGCTAGCCTCGTCAACGCGTCAGTTGACGTCTCGTCTCGACGTTGGTCAGCGCTATACAAGGACAGAATGGTGGCTGAAAGGTCAGTCGACGTTGGGAGTACGATGATGAGAGCTCGTGATGGTTCGATGGTGTGAGACCGTGAGGTGGCGCATCTCAGCAGTTCGCTGGATCTCATTTCCTCTCTAGATAACAAGCACTAACGAATTGAGAGTTCAACTGTCGTTGTCGGAAAGACGGTTGGAGGATATGGACCTTTCTTCGGATGCTAAAGCACTCATTGAAATGAAGGATCCACCTTCCAAAAAGAAGCTTCGGCAATGAGAACTGAAGATTGAAAAAAGCCAGTACCTACACACAATGATCAGGTAAGGTGCCAATCTGGAGGTGCCTTTCGGGTAAGCATTGGTACATATTGGCAGGTACGTTTGTGTGTTGATATTTATTGGGTTGGATTATTACTTCTTTGATCTCCATGACAGTTGAAGATTGGATTTTGTTGTACCTACTTGGTATAGATAGGAACTGGAGTGGTATTGAATTGGCTTCGCAAGTGCTGTCATAATCTTCAGATTCAGATCAAAGAGGTTTCTTGCATTGCAAAGGTGTCAGTGCAAGGCCAACTACAATTTGCAGTGGATTGTGAGGTGTGTTCGATATTGGTGGATAGACGGTACGACGCAACAAGCGGTATACGTCTTTGGAATACTGGTGATGGAGCAACGGTCGTCTTTTTTGTTTCTATTTTTAGGATATTTTTTGTTCCGTGTATTTGTACTATTTTTTTATTTTCTCTCATGTATTATTTTTTTTCTTGGTTAATAAAATTTTGTACGCTAAACCTACTCTTCAAAAAAAAAATATTCAATCTTCTTTAAAATAATTTATCTATAATGTATAAATTCCAATTAAAATTTGGGATTGCCCTATCCTCTTAGGCAAGACATTCTCATAAAATATATCAAGTACTACCAACTGCATGCAAAGAGGGCTGTCTAAAGAAAAAGATAGGTTTTTTTCCGTTTAAAAAATAAGTACAATTAGGTCAAGTCGTTCGCTTCTTGGTTTCTGATAATTTTCTTTAGGGTGCATGTACATGTAACTCATATATATAACCCGAAAGATTTGTTCAATTCTATTCGAAAAATAATGAATTCATCTTTAACTAATTTGATACAACATATCAGTTATGAATATTTGAAAAAAATATTGGTTAAATCCCAACTTTCATATATCACCTTAATATTTTTCAATTAAGTTTTTATGTATTAGAAGGAAATATGTTTCTCTTTTGAACTTCTACTCAAGCAATATTGACCTCTTTTTTCAAATAAAACCTGAAAAGAGCTTCAAATAAAATTTATGATGAAGAAAAAATATATCGAAAAGGTCTTCTAGCAGCAAACATTTAACACTTCCGTGTCAAAATTAGCAGTACATCTTGAAATGCAAAAAAAAAAAAAAAGAATACTAAACACAACAAAACTAAAGCTTCATTTGTTTAATTCACAAAAATACACCTTCTTTAGGAAAAAAAGACGCACAAGGATCGAACTATAAGTTAATATGATGGGAAAACAATTAGGTCTTCACAAGCTTTTCTTCTTTATAAAATTGCAATGGGAGTAACTCGAATCTGCTCCTGCATAATACCGTGTAGCGCAGAAACAGAGTCGGCTGATTTGCAATTAGAACTCCATGAGCTTTTTCTTCTTTATAAAATTGCAATAGGAGTACAGGACAGAGGTCAATGTCTTCCCATTTCTAAACAATTAATGTTTTGTATTTTCTTTTGCGGTCCTGTGCTCTACTTAAAATATATTTCTAGAGCATCTTGCATGGTCTCTGTAACTTGCATTCTATTGGCCGATGTGCATCATCCATCAATTATTGATTTATTTCTCATGATTGGCATCAATTGGAAGTGAGATTTACATGTTCTCATTGTTGAGAAACACCACAACAATGACCTGTTACTCTATGTAGAAAGAGAATAAATAATTTAGTTCATGATAACAACAATAGTACATTAGGTTATTATTTCTATAATATAATAACATTCAACAGCAACAATAATAATAAATATATATATAACACCATCACCAGCAACAATAAAAACAAAAACAAAGCCCAGTGTCCAGTGTCAACATCAAAATTAAGCGCAGCTATATATATATACATGTTTCATTGAGTCGCAATATGCTTCCACAGTTTTTTCATTGGAATTAACACGTGAAATTTAATTAATACAATTTGATTATGTGTTATATAATTAATATATCGCATATTGTTACTAATATTATAAGAAATAATATAAAATATGTCATAAATGTGATTAACAAATACAATGACATAATATGTAATTCGCGATCGTTCCGAGGTTCTGCTCGACTGTCTCCAACGATTCCTTGATTTTTCTTGAGTGGCAAAAGGCGGGAGGTTTCAAGAGATGGTTGCAAAAGGCGGGAGGTTTCAAGAGGTTTCAACGACTGTCTACAATGACATAATATGTAATTCGCGATCGTTCCGAGGTTCCGCGCTCTTTACTATCTTGTCTATTGCGCAGAATTATCTTTTGAATTGTAATTGCGTAAATTAGGATCTCGGTTTTATTGGCTCTTACCTACTTTCTTGAATTGCACCAACAACTGGTATCAAAGCCACCTCAATGTCAATATTTAAGATATTTAGTTATTTTTTCTGGAAATATATTGAATTTTAATTGTTACAATTGGATTTATGCTTTTCTCGTATTTGCTATTTGATTATTTTAAACGTTCTTGAATCATAACTTTGATTATGTCAAATTCCTAGCCTTTTATGCGATTTGAATATATATTATTCAAAATTTTGATTTATCAATGTTTAAAATAATTATTTATGCAAATAAAGTTGAAATTAGAAAGATATTCAATAATTTAAGACTTAATTAGAATTCGAAACAGAAATTTCAGCAATTTTTAGTTCAATTGCGGTCGCGAAGAGGCTTATTGCGACCGCAACATACTGTGATTTTATGAACAAAGGACAATTACATGAAATGACATGTCTCTTGTGGCCACAAGATAATAGTAATTTTTCCTATTTTTTAGACAAAAGACAACCTGAACTGACAGGATATATTGCGATCGCAGAGGCCTATATTGCGGCCGCTAGACACTTGAATTTTTCTGGAAATTGGTACAGAAAATTGAACTGACAGAAACTTGAACTGACAGAAACTCTCTTGCGGCCGTAGTGGCCCTATGTTGCGGCCACAAGACACTTGAATTGTGCCAAATTTTCCAGAATTTGTTAAAATTTTCAGATTTGGGTATTTTGAATTGTGCCTTTATAAATAAAAAAATAGTGCCAGATCTGGATTTTAGGATTAGCTATAATTAATTATAATTTTGGTTTTCTATAATTATAATTAATATAGTTACTAAAGTAATACTATATGAATCTTAATTAATTGTAAAATTTAGCCTTTATTATCTATAATTAGTATTTAAAACTAATTAAATGAAAATAAATGTGCTAAATTTTAAAAGGGATTCCAATTAAGAATAAATTTAGTATAAAAGATATTTAGCAATTTTATAAAAAGTATTTTAGTAAATACTAAATAAATTTTATGGATTTTAAATATATAGTTAACTATTGAAAATTAGTATCTTCTAATTAAAGTTCCTATTAGTTACTATATATCAATAAAGTATGTATTTCATAAAATATATATTTATTTAACTATTGAAAAATAGTTTATTCTAATTAAAGTTACAAATATATATATATATATATAGAGAGAGAGAGAAAGATAGGCTAGGGTGCTCCAGCCTCCATGGAGCATCAAACTCCTAATGCTCCACATCGTATCTTCAATTTAAATATTCCAACGACCGATCCGAATCGTTGAACATGATCTACATTTGAAATCTACTTGGAATTGAATTATATATATTTTTTAATTTTCTTGCTATTTTTTAGAGAGGTAGGAAAATTGTAACTTTTCTTGGTCCAGAAACCGTTTGATTAGCAACTTTTGTACCTCTTTAAAAAATAGCAAAAAAATTCAAAAAATTTAAAATTCAATCTCCAAGTAAATTTCAATATGTAGATCATGTTCAATGGTTCAGATCGATCGTTGAAAATTTCAAATTGGAGATAATGAATGTGGAGCACGAGGAGTTTGGTGCTCCATGAAGCAACCTAGCCTATCTCCCTATCTCTCTCTCTCTCTCTCTCTCTCTCTATATATATATATATATATATATATATAGTCTTGCTAACGTCCTTCCATAAGCACTTCGAGTGAAGCGCTTACGGGTCAAATTTAAAATCTAGCATTTGAAATTTCGATTTAAATAGCTCAATAATTTATTTATATCATAATCTTGCAAAATACTAATTTTTTTCTATTTTTAGAATTTTCTAACTATGTCTAATGATTTTTTAAAGTTGACCAAACAATAATAAAAAATAACTTAATTTCTATGTCAAATAGGGTCATCTTTTAAAAAATCATTAGACATAGTTAGAAAATAAAAAAATAGTGTTCTACAAGATTATGATATAAATAAATTATTGAGATATTTAAATCAAAATTTCAAGCACTAGAGTTTAAAATTTGATCCGTCAGCATTTCACCCGAAGTGCTTATGGAAGCATGTTGCAAGACTATTTATATAGTAGTATCTTACATGTGCATAACAACGGGATAAAATAATGTACAAGAAAAATCGTCTGCATATTAACCAGTGCAACCATCATGTGTCTTATGTCATATCGTCATACGTCTTGCGTCTTGCTTCTTGCGTCATGCAGCTTGCACCGTCTTGTGTCATGCTACTTGCGTCATGCGTCATGGGTCATACGTGTAGCACCGCATCGTCTTGCATCAAGTGTCATGCATCTTGCTTCATGCGTCAAGCATCTTGTGTCATGCGACTTGCAGTGTCTTGCGTCATGCGTCAGGCGGCTTACAGCGTCTTGGGTCTTGCGACTTGGGTCATGCGTCATGCATCATGCGTCATGCGGCTTGCGTCATTCATCATGTGTCATGTGTCTTGCACCATCTAACGTCAAGTGTAATATGTCTTGCGTCATGTAGCTTGGAGTGTCTTGCGTCATGCGGCTTGCGTCATGGGTCATGCGGCATGCAGCTTGCGTAATGCTTCATGCGACTTGTGTCATGCGTCATGCGTCTTGAGTCACGCGTCATGCATCTTGCATCATGCGTCTTGCGTCTTGCGTCATGCATCTTACGTCATGCGTCTTGCATCATGCGTCATTCGTCTTGCACCGTCTTGCGTCAAGCGTCGTGTGTCATGGGTCATGCGTGTTGCACCGTCTTGTGTCTTGCGTCATGGGTTGTGGGTCACGCGTCATGTGGCTTGTGCCATGTGGCTTGGAGCGTGAAGAAAAATAAGGTTATGGTGTCAAATTTTTTAACTATTGGTCATTAATGCAATTCTTATTTTTTTTAGGGCCAGACATGAAAAACATTTCAGAAATGTATGTTGAAGATGCGGAGCGCTATGTTGCATGAGTGCGGGTGCGGGTGCGAGTATCGTATTTGGTACGATACCGGTGCAACGATACTGCGATTTAAAAAATCAGTGATACGAGTGCGGCTATATATATTAAACTTTAATTAACAAATTAATATAATACCATTATATTGGTAAATATTTTTGTGTGCAGTGATAGCAGTGATAGACAAGAATAAATATTGGTAAATAATAATATGAACACAAATAACATTGTAGTGCAGGGTAGGAGGTGGGTAGGATAACTGGAGAAGTCCCCAGTTAAATATTGGTAAATAATAATATGAAAACAAAGAACATTGTTGTGCAATGGTAGGAGGTGAGTAGGATAACTAGGGAAGTCCCTAGTTCGATTCTCGTGTGTTGCAATGATTTTTGCAACAAAAAAGCCTTGAAGATATCTTCTGTGGCGTCCGTTGTGTGTGCGTGTGTGTTGAAGCTCATAATTGGAAAAGAGTTCAATACGCGAACTTGATAGGATTTTAATCCAACAGTTGAGAATCTCCGCCCAAAAGATCATTAAATCAGGGCTCTTGTAGGATCTAGACATTAAGCTCCTTAATAAGGAGGATATATATATATATATATATATATATATAGGCTAGGGTGCTCCATGGAGCATCAAACTACCCGTGCTCCACATCCTTTATCTCCAATTTAAAATTCCAACGATTCATCCGAAATATTGAACATGATCTACATATTGAAATCTACTTGGAGATTGAATTTTACATTTTTTGGAAATTTTTTGCTATTTTTTTAAGGAGGTAGAAAAGTTGCAGATCCAATGGTTTCTGGACCAAAAAAGTTGTGATTTTTCTACCTTTGTAAAAAATAGGAAATAATTAAAAAAAATATATAAAATTCAGATTGGAGATACAATGTGGAGCATGAGCAGTTTGGTGCTCCATTGAGCACCCTAGCATATATATATATAGAGAGAGAGAAATGCTATTATGCTTTGCAAAGCACGTGCTTTGAAATTGTGGATCATTAGATCACGCTTTGTGATTCGTGCGCACATGATGATTGAAGATCCAATGGTCCATAATTTCAAAGCACGTGCTTTGCAAAGCATAATAGCATTTCTATATATATATATATATATGAGAAGGGATCTGTAGCCTCCTTGTTTTGTAGCCTCCAGCAGCCTCCACCATCAAAACCAATAAAAATCACCGATTCAGACCGTGGAAAACATTCTTCAAACTAATAAGGGGCTACACTGCTCTACAAAGTCAGATGTGTCAGATTGACAACATAATCAAGGACAAAAATGTACTACTTGATAACACAACGTAGTTCACCAAACTAAAACAACAACAAATTATTCTCTCGGATTGACAATTAGAGAATTTGCTAAGTGTTACACCTTGAGTCATTGGCACATTTTCTTTCTTGGAATTCTGCATGTTGAATCATTTCAACACTTCGTCAATGTATGTACATTGACTTAAGCCAATGAGTTATGAGACATATCTCTATATATTTTAATTCCTAATATATATTGGGCCTCTCCCAAGACTTTCATTGAAAAAAATATCTTTCAATGAAGTTTTTTTGCTCAATTAAGAGAATAAAGTTGCCTATTAATAGTATGTCATCGACATACAGGACCAAGAAAAATACATAGCTCTCACTGACCATCTTATACACACAAGACTCTTAGCATGTCCTTTATTTTCTCCTCCTTGTATACTTATTTATAGGTCCAATGACCTGGGCGAAAATAGGTCTTCAACTCTGACGGGCCATTCTATCGATATCGAGTCATAACGGGCCACATTTCGCTATTCTCCCCTTTAGCCTATACAGGTTGATTGTAGTAAGGTCCTATTATCAATCCTCGAGCTTCTGTAGTCAGTATGACTGCATACGTTAAGTTCTTAATATGCTAATCTTTCTTTGACTTCCGAAATTTTCATCTCTCCCAATACGCCGAGTCTCCACATATCGCTCATGTTCCTTATTGTTATGGTCAGCTACCGAGTTCTTCTCCTCACCTCTCGAGTGCTTTAGTATAACAACAAATGTTTAAGCGCTTAGTGTGCTGACCTTTCTTCATCTCTCAGTATTTTCACCTCATCTCAATATGTCGGGTCTTCGCGTATCACCCATGTTCTCATATTGCCACTGTTAACTACCGAGTTCTTCCCTCAGCCTTCGTGTTTTACCTCCAACATCTGTGATGACTATCTTCACCAAGGTTTCCCTTTGTTCTTAAAAAAATACATTTCGAGTTTTTTCCATCTTATCGATCGCTTGCCGAGCAAATTAATCTGATGCTCCCTATGACCTTCACGCCTCTACACCTTCTATCCTTTCAGCTTTTGCATCTCTGCAAGTTCTGCTATTTTTTCGAGGCGCTTTTCATCATTATGAACACAATTTTCGATGACAATTGTCCCATTATTTTATTCCCCTTTTTCTTCTCCTTTTCTATTTTACTGGAGTTCTCCCTCTTCCTAAAAGTTGCCTTCCTTTAAAATCCTCTACCCATTTCTTCTTCCTCTTTTACGACTTCTAAAGTTTTAAACAGACACTCTATTTCTCCTGCCATTAATTTCACAAGATTTTCAAAGCAAGACAGCAAGTACCAAGAAGTTGCAGCTCGACACACAGACCGATGAATTTGAAGTTGCAGCCCGACGAATTTGAAGTTGCAGGTCGATGCGCAACCCAATGAGTTTTAAGTTGCAGCCTGACGATTATGAAGTTGCAGCTTGATGCGCAACCCGACAAATTTGAAGTTGCAGCCCGAATCGAATGTGCTTGGAAGTAAGGACGAAGTTTCCGAGATGAAATCACAAGGGTATATGCCAAGTTCTCTAATGGTGGGTAACAAGTCTCAGCATCTCGAAAAATCCGTGACACGAAGTACACCGGGTGTTAAATATATCAATAACGTTTCTCCCTCCAAGGGAGACTGATTACCGATGGTTGTGTAAGGTATGATTTGAGCTTCTCGAAGGCCTCCTTGCACTTGTCATCCCATTCAAACTTCTTGGCCTTCCTTATTTCGAAAGAAGGGGAGGCACACCTCACCTAACCGAGAGATGAATCTACTTAACGCTGCAATTCACCTTGTAAGGGTCTGCACTTCTTTGACACTGCTCGGAGCTTTCATGTATAGGATTGCTTTGCATTTGGAGGGATGTATTTCTATTCTCCTCTATGAAACGATGAAACCAAAAAAAATTCCTCCTGACATCCCGAAAAAACTTTTCTTCGGATTAAGTCGCATCCCTACTTCCAACATTACCGCAAATGTTTCTTCTAAATCCTGGACATGTATTGAAGTCGAGACATTTTTTACTACGTGGTAATGCGACATTCTTAAGACCAAAGGGTAACCCGATAGCAGTATAGTCCTTGATCGATAATAAAAGATGTTCTCAACTCATCATCCATGTTCATTCTGATTTGGTTGTGATCGAATAACAACTCCTGAAAGTTTTTTTATCCCCTCTTTCACTACCAATGCCCGACCTTGTCGGGAATTTCAACAATAATTGTGGGGTAAAAATGACTGCTCCTAACCTGTTGAGGGTGCTTTGCCTGAGTATGGCATTGTATCGTGATGTTGCATCCACCACCAAAAAATTATCGAGTAGTTTTGTTTGGAATGGCGGGGTTCCAAAGTAAACTTTCAATGTGACCATCCATGACGAGTGCAAGGTGTCACCAGTTAATCCAATCAATGTGTGTGTATCGATGACAAGATGCTTCTATCAAACCCAATTTGTTGAAAGCTTCTCTGTATAGGATGTCGGCAGAACTTCCCGTATTGATCAAGACTCGAGAGAGAGGACAATTGCATCATCATGCGAGAATCGTACATCCTCGTAATCAGTCCTGGAAAGTGATGGGGGTATTGAATCCCTCGAATCTTTTTGTTACCTGAAATACTTTGGCTCGGTTTAATCTCGTCACGTATCGGTTCCTCTTCCTATCAGAATCTCCCCCAGAAGCTTGCCCTCCTGATATAATGTGGATCACGGGTGTTGATCCTTGCACTACATTAGCTTCTCCATGACCCTCACCCTTTGTGTTCTTGTCATGGTCCTCGATTCTACGGACATCGTTGTATGCAGTCCCTGGTTGTTGCAGATATCCCCCAGCCTGTTGCCGAGGCCCCCCATAAGGCCCTCTTTCCACTCGATTACTCACGAATTTTTGAATAAATTTCCGCATGTTCTTATCTCTTGTGAGACGTTCCACTCGTCTTTTAGAGCAAAGCAATCCCTTGTGTGATGTCCCACACTATTGTGGAATTCGCAGTAACTTCTTTCATCTTTTATTTCAAAGACTTCTAAGGGTTCAAGGGCTTTGTGATACGCTCCCCCTAATATCTAGGTAAACTTCATCACGAGGTCTGTTTAATGGATGATAGGTGTTAAAGATCGAATATCTGCGCTCTCCCATTTTCGGATCAACCGATCTTTGCAAGGCCGGCTTCCTGTTATCTCTTTCATCTATCCATTTTCTCATGTTTCTCGGTTTAGGACGTCCCCCCGAGGTAGATTGGGTTGCTTAGTTGAGCTGTTACATCTATTCTCGTCACTAGAGGCAACATCTTCTTCCCCATGTATGTATGCGCCAGCGAAGGCGATTAAGTCTTGGAGAGTTTCAAACCTCGACTTATGTGCCTCAAAATGCAAATTACCCTTATATCATCCACAACATTTGATTAATTGATCACTTCGCGATTCTCCACTTGTTATCAGTCCGCCAAGCATATTCTAGTTTTTTTGCACTGATTTTAATATATATTATGTTGTTTCCTTTTTGAATATTCACCACAATAGAAAGAAGATTATAGAAATTTCATAAAATAACACAATGAAAAACAATTAAACACCTTTGACAGAAGTGTCAAAAATATCTTTGCAGATAAGGCAACAATTGTTGTAGGGGAGGTTTCAATAACAATTATTAATAAAGAACTATTGTCGTATCTTTTCGAAATTATTTTTTTCGAAAATCCTAAGGCAATGATTTCTTAAAATAATTGTTGCCTTAGATACCCTATAGAAATGGTTATTTTAAATAACTGTTGCCTTATCCCTAAACCTAAAAATAAATATATCGTCTCTTCTTTCTCTCTCTCCTGATCTTCTCTTCTTTCTCTTTGTCTGTATCTTCTCCCTAGTTGTCTTTTTTTCGAGTATATCTCTTACCTCTCCTCCCCATGCACGACAGCCTATTTCTCACATCTCTTTGTTGGTATGTATATCACACACACAAAAATGTCTGGTCTCTCTTCTTTCCCGTCTGGCCGCTCCATTGATCCCGTGCTTTTGTCATCTCGCCGCCGCTCCTCCTCCTTCCCCGGTTTAAGGTTATTTGTATTATTTTGTAGCGAAATAATTATGATGTAGCCTATTTCCCCCTAAAGATATAACTATTTTAATCTATTTTTTTAGATAGTAGATTATTCTTCATAGGTGGAAGTTTTTGTTCTTTTAAGGCCTTTAGAAACTAAATAATTACATCGATACAAATGTGTCCTCTCTTGTTAGGTTATTTTCCTCTGAACCAACTCGTGACAAGAATGCTCGAGAAAGGTATGAAGATGGATGCTTCTTCTTTGATGGAACAAATGGCAATAATTTTGTTATCTATTCTGTCTCGTTATAGCTCTTTATATTTTTTTAGTTAGATGTTTTATTTTCATTTTCTTTCTTTTTTCTTTCTTGTGATATTGAAAACATTGTAATGAGACATTTTTATGTTGTATGTTTGTATGTTTCATTTGGAATTATTTTGTGATGGTGTAATTAGTTTAGTGGTACATTAATGGCTGACAAATCTGAAGCTGGTCACAATTATTTAGTAATAATTTATGACAACAATTATTTAGTAATAATCATTGCCTAATTTTCAACATTAAGTTACTAAATTATCTTCGACAACTCATTTTCCAACAGTTCTTTAAATGATTCAGCAACATCCTAGACAACAACGGTTGCATAAACGTTGGTAAAGACAAATTTTAACCGTTGACGGATCTTTTTTATTGTGTGGTAGTAATGTTAATTTTATAAATAACTTGAAGTTTGTAACATCATTTTGTAATTTGTATATACATATTCATTTAAAATTAGTAAAATAACAGAGTTATTACCAACGGAAGTATTCTAGAGGATAACGATTCGAAGATGTATAGAATATTATAGAGCATTTGGGAAGACATGCACACATGCAGAGTGAGAATCTCAGTGACCGAGTTCAAAACTTGGTGCCAAGAAAAATATAGTATAATCTCTCACGACACGACACACTTTTTGCGGTGCAGCCAGCCTACCCCATACCCACCCATGTGACGCCCCCTCTTATTTATGTAGTTACACACGAACAATATGTTATAATTTAAAACATTAATTATTTGTTTTTTTATTCGTTGTTCATAGACTTACAACATACACTTACAAACAAAGCAGAAAATAAATTTGAAAAAATCCTCGTAAAGATAGCTACTGACGGAGTTTGAATCTCAAACCTCTTTTATAAAGATTTTATGTTTCACCACTGCACTAGGTAGACGTGATAAAACATAATTATTTGTTTTCAGTTGAATCATTATTTGTCGGGTTGTAGGATTCCTGTGCTTCACAACGTGGTTCTTCAGCGAATAGAAAATAATTGATGTTATAAAAATAATTAAATAATGTATTTTCTTTCCTACTAAGGAGTAAGGAGTTAGGACTTAGACCAATTGGTTATTGTTTATTGAAAGAAAGGCCAACTGGATCTTATTTTAATTCTTAACTCGAATAATAGCTAGAAAATTGAAGATAAATTCGGAAGCATCTGTGACATAATAAATGTCCACAATAATACGCAAATCATATTTCATCTATTGTCTTAATGCATGCTAAAAAGATATCTGATTTAGATTTTTTCACTTCAAAGAAAAACCGCATGTCCTGAAATTAGCTTAATTGTGTATCTTTCTCCAATTTTTGTTAATGAATATGAAATATTGAAGTGCTAGAATTTCTATTATGGGAATTGAAAAAAAATATGAAGTACAAAAATATAAAGCTGTGTGCAGTGAGACAAGGATATTTGATGAAAATATTTGGAGGCAGATCATTTTGTTTTGAATTTATATATTGCTAATTCGGAGGAAATGTTTTTATTTATTTATTGTTCGTAGACTTGCAACACACATTCACAAAAAAACAGATAATAAACATGAAAAAATTCTCTGAAATAGCCTCAGTAGAGCAGAACTCCAGACCTTTCCATGAAAATCTTGTGTCTTACCACTGCAATATAGGTAGGGCTCGGTAATTCGAAGGAAATGTAATCGCAACAAGGAGTCCTTTCGCGAGCTGTTAGATTTGATGGTATAAAATAATTTGACATGAATACATGCTCTTACAACACTTATCGACATTTTATCTGCAACATTATATACAGGCGGAAACAGATCCGCTGCCATAAAAACTATGGCATCATTGTGCCATTGAGAAAATGATAGGTGAATTCTATAAAATTTATATTATAATATACATCTTCTGAATCAAATCACGATCGTTCAAATCTAATCCGAGCATCCAAAATAATTTAATGACACCATCATACCATCAAAACTATGGCAGCATAAACGTATCCATATATAGGCCATGCTAGGAAAATTTTCTTTTATCAACGCTCCACTTTAGATGGTTTTAATTATGTTCATTTCAGATCAGATTATCACAACATATGTTCTCTAATTAAGATACATTGATAATCACATGTCCTACAGTCAGGGGTGAATTCAAGATTTCTCTTAGTAGGGTCAAGAACATGATTTTTTTTTCAGAGAGGCGTGATGAGTTGTATTTTAAAAAAATTACAAATTATAAGCATATTTTTCGTTAAAATTGTCAATTGTATAAATATACAAGGAATATTTTGTATATTTGTTTTTCTAGAGAGGATAGCTGCCCCTGGCCCTATTTGATTCCACCCCTGCCTATAGTACTACTTCATCGAGTTCAAACATTATGTGTGCTTATAGCAAGAATTTTTGAGAGATAGTGTCATGTCCGAACTGAAGTCGTCTTGCCTCATTCACAAGCCATTTGACATTACAAGCATGAAGGTGGATGAGAGGTAGACTCGGCACAAAAGTTAGTCGATTTGTGGTGTACACTACAACAGAAAAGAGATCTGACAACAGTTAAAAATCACCTTGTCGTGTCTAAGGAGCTGATGACTCATATAAAGAATTGTTGGCATATGAGTGTTGCCGAAGAGAAAATAGTAATTTAACATTCAAGATAAGGTAATAATTATTTATTAAATAATTGTTGGCACAGAAGTCTAAGACAATGTTTATTTATTAAATAATTATTATCTTATGCTCTTTAAAAAATCATTTTTCATAATTTGTGGCTAGCCCGCCAGATTTGCTAGCCAATTATATATCATTATACATGTAATTATATTCAAATTAAACATATATACATATAACAATATTACCTTGCTGAAGAAAAAAACGTACTGTCTCATTACAATTTTTTCAATGTCAAAATTCTCAATAAATTACTCACATATAATTGTCTCTATAAAAATAAATAACAAAAGAAGAAAAAATAACAAAACGAAAATAAAGCATCTAACTACCAAAAAAAAGACTAAAAGAATTAGCAATTATCATCCTGACTTTAACTTGCTAAATTTTACAACCAAACTAGCATGCTCAACCAATGGTGCTTTCAGAATGAAAGAGTTCTCCTTTAGTCGCCTCCACTTTTGATAGAAATCATAAAAGAGTTCCCAGGACAAAGAAATACATAGCTCAAAAAGTCATATTCATATCCTGTCTTAGTTAAGATAGTGATGCATCCTTTGGCTATGTTCTTCACTGAAAATTGACCCTAGCTGTATAGCGTTACATCTACAAAAACACAAAAAATAAATAATAATAATACCATAATGAATAGTAAAATAGTAGTAAAAATTGAAGTATAGTAATGATAAGAATAATACTAATACTAATAATAATAATAATAATTTTAATATTAATAAACTATTCTACAAATCATAAGTTTATACTAGTTCTATGCCGTTAATTCTGGACTAAAGTCGTACAACTATATCACTACTAAATTTTAGTCTCATGGTTTTGGTATGTAGATCGCTAATTTTCTTCGCTGGATATGCTCATACCATCTGAGACGATGTTGAACAAGTTTCTCCTCAATCGGTGCAACCCTAACCTTGTCACATATATCATCATTTCTAATGTGATCATTTCTTGTATGCTCGCATATCCACCGTAACATAAGCATCTATGTCACACCCATCTTTTGTATGTGTTGTCCTTTAGTAGTCCAACATTCTGCTTCATACAATATTGCATGCTTGATTGTCGTCCTATAGAACTTACCTTTCAATCTTTGTGGGACCTTTTTGTCGCATAAGAAGTCAGATGTTTGTCGCTACTTTATCCAACCTGCTCTTATTCTATGGCTAACATCTTCATCAATCTCACCATCACTCTCTCAAGGGCGGATCTCGGATTCTCGCCAGGGGGGTTCAAGATTTACGGTTTTTTCCAGGGGGCTCGAAATGATGACTATTCACAGAAAAAATTTATCTTACATGGTCATTTATGCAAAAAAAATTTCAAATATATAGTCATTTCTGAAAAACCTAATATTTATGGTCATTTTTGAAATTTTTTTCCAGGAGGGTTTAGCTACACCTCCTGGTTAAACATGACTCCACCACTGACATGCTCTGACACTAGTCACAACAATATCGTCCAGGCTAGGCTGCTCTTTGACACCTCGAGCAGCCTTGATAAGATTGATACTTTGTTGGAACTTTCTTCTTTTCAAGTGCCCACTGTTATATTAAACAATTTCTTCATATTTGTTAATTTTCAAAACTATTTGAATTTTACCATTCTTGTGTTTAATAATGTTTCTAGGTACTTTTGAGCAAAAGGGAAAAGCGAATCGAGAAATGGTGAAAGAAAAAATCAAGAAAAAATTCAGAAGATCAAGATTAAAATGAAGAACTACTTAGGTTAATTTGTAACTTTAGAATATTTAAAATTAGATTTGAAAAGAGCAAAGAAAACAAAATTCAGCTTCTGGCATTATAACTCTATGCATGGCATTATAACACCAGTATGCCAAAATCTGCAAATCTGGCCAAAATAAAAAAAACTCGTGAAATTTGTTACATAACTGTACGTAGCATTATAATGCCAGACCATATAAACCAGTCCAAAAACGGCTAATTACCAAACTGTAACTACTTGCCATTATAAGCTAGATGTGATGTTATAACTATAAGTCTCTCCAAACACCAAAATGGATAAATCTGGAAAACTCGTGCTATCTGTTGTGTAACACCTTGGCGTTGTAATGGTAATTCATGTTAAAGCCAAAATGGTTCAGTCTGAAAAAAATCTGTGATATTCATTCCGTGATATTCGTTATGTAACGCCAAGTTGGCGTTATACCACTATATTCAAATTTCAAAACCAGCACTGTCCAATTTGGCATTATAACGGTAGAATTTCTATATGGATAACATTATAACGCTAAGTTGTGCTGACCTAATTTTTTGCTAGATTTGGACACCTATAAATATATGAATGCTTCCTCCTTTCTTTCTCCTGAAAACTTGCCTTATCTAAAACTTTTTGCAGTAGTCATTGTTATCCCCTTTGAGCTCTTTCACCCTGCAAAATACTTGCTCAAATACCAAGCTTAAATAGCCCAAATAATTCTAAAATTTTGTGTAAAATTGTTAGATTGATAGATCTTATCCATTCTCTATTATTGTTTATTCTTTTGAGTGTTTATTTGATCTCTCTTCTCAACCTTGGTGTGTAAGAGGGAGAGGTTCATTCTTGTAAAAGACAATTGTCTAGTGGAGCGGACCGAGCTTATTACCGTGAGAAGCAGGGGTGCCGGAGACCTAGAGACGTAGACTTTGCTGAACTCCGTCAACATCTCATGACTTCATCATCCTTGTACTTTCTCTAATCTCTTCTCTTTATTGTTTAAATGTATATTTAATTTATTGATTGAATTGATTGAATTGCTTGTCTTGTTAAAGTTTGAAAGTTGTGTTATATCCCCTTGTCATTGTTGAAATAAAAAAAGTATACATAAAGCTAGGCGCCTAGGTTTATCACCCACCACATGATCTTCCTTGATACTTTATCATACGATTTCTCCAAGTCGATGAAAATCATGCGCAAATCCTTCTTCTGCTCTCTATATATCTCCATCAATTGTCTTGTCAACAAAATTGCCTCTATAGTCGATCGTCCAGGCATAAAATCAAATTAGTTTTTCGTAACGCTTGTCATCTTTCTTAAATGATTCTCAATTACACTCTTTCAAAACTTCATTGTATGGCTAGTAAGCTTGATTCATCTGTAATTAGTGCAACTTGGAATATCTCATTTATTCTTGAAGATAGGTACTAATTTACTTCTCTTTCACTCGTGTTTGGAAATCTTATAAATGTTATTTTCATCTTTCTTCGTACCTAACTTATGATATAGATCCTCATAAGCTCGACACCTAGCTTCACTCACAACTTTCTTTGCGTTCTTTTTGGTCGTTTTGTACTTTTGTACGTTGTCTTCACTCTTGTTTTGATGTAAACACTTGTAGTAGTTCTTCTTCTCCTTGGTAGATTTTTTCACGTTCTCGTTTCACCACCAAGTGTCTTTTCGTTCGAGTCTATTTCTCTTAGTCACTCCGAATACCTCTTTAGTTATCTTTTGAATGCAAGTTGCCATCTTTTTCCACATGTTACTAGCTTCATAATCGTCTTAATAAAGGTTCCTTCTTCGATCATGATGTCCTTAAAGACCTGTTGGACATCTTCTTTGAGTTTCCACCATCTCGTCCTCGATATTTTGATGCATTTATCTTGTCGAGCGTGTACTTGAAAGCAAAAATCTGAGACCACAAACTTATGTTGTTGGACGACACCCTCTACGAGTATAACCTAACAATCTACCCATGCTCGTTTATCCTCTCTCCTAGTAAGAACAAAATCGATCAGGCTCGAGTGTTGGCCATTGCTGAAGGTAACTAAATTAGATTGTCTCTTTCTAAAGAATGTGTTTGCTATCATGAGGTAATATGCTACAACGAAGTTCAAGATGCTTTCTCCTTCTTGATTTCTATCACACCACATCCAAATTCCCAGTGCACTCCTTCAAAACCACCACAAGTTGTAGCAACATGATCGTTGAAGTCTCATCTTATAAAAAAACTTTATGTTGCTAGGCACACCCTAAGCATTTCTTTTAGATCATCTCATAATTACTTTTTGACGTTCTCACACAAACCTATTTGTGGAGCATACGCACTAACGACGTCTAAAACTAAATTGCCAATGATCAACTTGACTAGAATAAGTCGATCTCCTGATTTCGCCTTTCTTGAGGCTCCGGTCAATTAAGACACCTACTTCATTCATTCTTCGTTCTGTTCAGGTATATCATAGCTTAAAACTAGTATGTTCCACCTCCCTCCCCTTCTAGCCCGTCCATTTAGTGTCTTGAATGCATAGGTTATATACATGTCTCCTAATCGCAGTATCAACTAACTCTCGTAGCTAGCCCGTTAAGGATCCTAGATTCCAACATACCAACTAATTATATCATCCTCGGCTAGTTTCCTTACCCTCACGAGTAAAGTGGGAAGACTTTTGCTCATTTGTCACAACATCAGAGCGCTGATGTAGCGTGTCACCAAGGGAGTGACGACCCAACCGTTGCATATTTAACACC